>VWZG01006871.1:426257-455930 GCA_013396735.1 Grallaria varia
TTTTTTTTTTTAAATTGGAGTGGAGTAGAGCAGAGCAACTGGAACTGAGCAGCAGCCTGACATCAAAATTTATTCTAACAGTCCACAGGCTAAACCCCATCATTTTTAATTTTGTCATGGCTCAGTACAGTAAAGCAAATCTCCACAGACATTTCATGAAGCCATGCCCTCTGCAAAAAGAAGAGAATCCAAAAGATACCATTACTTACACTGGTATTGAGGAAAGCTGCATTTGACCTAAATGTTTAGTCAACCAGAAGTTTAGAGTAATTAGAGACCTGATATAAAAATACATAAAAAGATTAAAAAAAGAATGTTTTTCAAATAAGACCAGGACTTTTGAATGCATCCATTACTACCTTATCTGTGGTCTCATGTGACTAAAAGCTCTATTAACATGCTGCTCAAATTCACACTCAGGGTATGAATTTCAATATCTGGAATGTTGTTTTGGCTCACGTTTTCTACAGGCAGTATGGGCATAAGTAGATTAAGCCACATGGCATTATGAACTAGAGCCCTCATGCCACCTCTGTATGATGGAGACTGATATGCAGATTACTTCTGAATGCTTACGAAAACTTCTCAGATTATTTAAAAAACCCCAGAAAAACCCAGACAACATTATTCTAAAAAGTGCCTGACCTCGGGGCAGTATTTGCAGGGTTAAGTTCTTAGTGTATAAATTCACTGAAGATATTTTTGAGAAAACCTGAACTTCAAAGCAGTTCAGTATATATTCTGCATATCCAATGACTGTGAACAAGAACTTTGGAGATACCTGATTACTATTTTTACAGTTTTAAAATTATTCAGAAAGAAGGATATCTCAAAAATCTCAAGGCCCAAGGTGAAAACTTGGGTGGGACATCTTTGCCTCTCGCAAAATGTTTTCACAAATATTTTTCTGTCTTTTCAGCAGAATTTTAAAAGTGTAAGATCTTGTCTTGACATGGACAGTATTTACATTTTATTTTGAGTTCTCTTACTAATGAAAATGCCTGGAAGAAAGAAAGCAGTTTTTCTAAAGAATAAGGGTCGTATTGGAATTTCAGGCTTAAAAATTACTTGGAACAATAAAGATCTTTGCTAAGCTAAATGCTTGTTTCAAACCAATACATAAAAATTTAAACTCAAATAAACTTCAGGCGTCTTATCTGTAAAAGATTAATTAGATTTACAGTGTTCACCACTTTCAGATATTTTATCCAATCTGTCTGCTAACGTGTCAAATCCGAGCGTTAATCTCATGTCCCAGTTATTACAATATTTCTCAAAAATAACACTGTATGGTCTTACCTCGAAACACATTCTTTCTACACAGGCAGTGGCCAAAAACTATATGCAAAGGCAACTCACCAGGTTTAAATGGGTTTGGTTTCATTCGGTGCATGATTGGCTTATGCAAAAAATTTCCACTAATTATATTGTAAATCCCCTGGCAAGCTGAGCACATTCGCCCTGAAGACAGTCATCAGAGGAGGTAACTGATGTACCATGAAACAAAAAATAGTCAGAGGCTTCACAGCACTTACTACTTGTGAATTACACAAGGCAAAAAAGGACACGCTGCTGTAGAACACATTCAAAATAGATAAAGGGAAAACCAACAACGCTGATCAAATTACCCAAGTTAGACCTATATACGTAAAAAGGAGGCCCATGACTACAACATGCATTCACTAAAGAACTGGTGGAGTTTCAGCTAGCCCACAAGATACTATTCACCGCCTCCTCCTCTCCACTGCTAACATTAACGAGCTCCTTTTCTGTAATCACATACAGAATACATTCTCAGCTGATGGCTGCTGCTGCAGATATGACTTTGCAATGTCCTTATATATGAATTCTTTAGGTTGCATATTTTCTGCTTTTTATCTGCACTTGAGTTACCAAAACCACAAAGTAACTATGACCACAATTTTTATGGTTCAGTAAGGACTCTAGTGCCTTCTAGTACAGGGGGTATGTCTTGGTGAAGTGGACACAACAGTCTCTGTGTAGCAGATGTCCCACTGCAGTCCTTGCAGGTTCTGCCTACAAGTGAACAAACCTGCATCTTCTAATTGGGTTTTGTAACACTTCCAGTCTAGGGATTGAAAACCACACATGCTTAACCACTTTCTAGTTCTTACATCTCTCCAACATTTTGCCAAGATTCTGCATCAATATTCCTTTGGATTAATACCCCTTCATTTTTTTTTCATGTGTTCAAACCCCTGGAAGTTTGGAAACTTCTCCAACCCTCATAATTCCATATTCTTCTCCTCAGCTATGTAATACTGTTTACAACATTGCTCTTCCATGTTTGTTACTGCAACCCCCTGCAATACCTTCATAAAATTTGCCCTCCTCTTCTTTTGAATCTAAAGTCACAGTTGTGAATGGGAAAGTAAAAACCCACATTCTTCTGAAGATAAGGCTACTTAGTGCAAGCAGAACAGTACACATTCTCACTTATGCCATCTGAATGGAGCATACTCTCCAAAGCCATAGGCACTGCTCCACTCTCCTCCCCTGGCCTCTTTCTCCTCAAATTTCCCACAAAGTTCTGCAGCTCAGAACCAGCCAATATGTATAGCCCGGCATGGCCTTTCAGAGATACCAGAAGTTACTAGATTCTTAGAATTTAAAAGGAAATTTTTACACTATTGAGAACCTTTAGTCCATACATTACTTAGCTAAGAAAAAAGAATAGCATGTTCCTCACACTGTTACTCTCTCCTTTTTTTTTATTTTTTTTTTTATTTCCCTAAATAGTTTTCCAATTCTTCTTACTGAGTTTCAATTGAAATCATATTTGAAGTAATTCACTCTTAGGCCACTGTCTTTATAAAGTGCAGTCATATCACCAAGCATAACAGGACACGCTGGTAGTTAACACCGGTAGCACCAACATCAAAATCAGCTGTAAAACCATGTTGTGACTTCAGATAATACTATTGACTGAAAAAAGTAAAATTCAATTATATCAAATTAAATTAAACAAAACAGTAGAATAAAATAAAGTTGTAAATTCAAAGCATTTAACATAGTGAACAGAAAAAAATAATCCATGGAACACAGTGTTATGAAAAAATTTATCAGCATGTAACTGAAGAGACTCACTATATAATCTGAACAATGCAACCAAGCATTTTCTAATGAAGCACAGATGTAAAAAAGAGGGAAGCAGCACAGTCAATCTATCTTAACCTTCACCCCTATATTTCTCCATTTCTCTGTTAAAACACACACGATATTTGGAAATTAAAAGAACCTTTATATTCCTAAACTAAACCATGTTCTAACTCTCTGGATATAATTACAAGGTGATAATATTGTTATTATTAAAAATATTAAATACAAACATGTCAGGAAAAAAGAACTAATACATGCATACATTATATTTGTTTATAATTCACTAAATATTAGCTACATATTGCATGAAATCTAGAAGGACATTTATTAGAAACCCATTGGCCCTCTGCATAGTGGAAGCCCATGCATGGCGTGAACACACTGCTGGGGAAACTAAACAGTTTGGTTAGGAAAGCCAGCTTTTACACAGCAGAGCAAGATCCCTGAAAAACCTCCTTCCACCCATAATGGAAATTGTGTATTTTAATGCATTACTGTTGCATTACTCAAATCTTCCCAGACACTATCTGGTCATGTTCAGTATTACTGTCCTGCAGACACTTACTTCAACATGCAGGGTAAATGCAGCTAATAAGCATAATTAGCTCAGACAGTGTATTTAATTTAGTTTTGCACTAAAGACTAATTGCCTATTCAGCGAGGGGAAGTGTAACATTTTTTTTAAGATGCTTACCCGAGGGCCCTGATCACCTTGATCTCCCTGCAAAGTGGAAAGATGAGATGATAGGTTTAACACAGCATCTGTGTGCTACCCAGCTCTCTTATATAATCTAACATTACACTGCATCAATACAAACGGTCTCTTCAGTTCACGCTGGGAGGGCTTTCCATTCACCTTGTAAGAACCACCCATACATCAACTCACCTTCTCGCCTTTTGGACCAGGAGGGCCCTGAAAGAAACAAAAGCAAAGATGAGTTACTGATACTGGTGAAGTCCTGGGGCATAGAAAGAAATAGGTCTGCGCCAACTTGCAACTTCTTCCCAACAAAGTATTCTCTTATAATTTTTCATTCCAAAAGCCAGGGCTATTCTAAAAATGGCTTCTTCACTGTACTAATAATAGGCACTATGAAAACTTGAATAGTTTGCTAACCCCGTGCGCTGACTCAGACTACTTAGACAGGCAAAACTATGCCTGAAATGTCAAAATTTCTATTGATTTCAGTTAGGAACAATAGCTTATCTCCTATCAGATATAAAAATTTTCTAAGACTGTAAAACTTCTTTGCAGGACAGCTAATAAATTCAGAAACTTATAAATCTGTCATGAATTTTGGCACCCTCCTTGTCTTAGATGGCCAAAGAAAAATGGATCAGGAAATCTACAAGTAGGGTTTTCATTCCTTTCTTTGACAATATTGAAGTTGATGCTTAGTCTCAGGCACAATGCTTTAGGCAAAATGAGCTCTTTGTATAACATGATTTTGCAGAATTATCACTTATTTGTTACTTACCACCTAACAAACAGTAAGGTGACAGATCACAAAACAGAGGTTCATTCCTATTCCATTTTTATTGAGCACCTTCCACAAAGCCACCAGCAGGTTTCCAAAACACTAGTTTTTCAGTTTAGTATCTTGCGAATAAAAATGCTACCAGTCTTCAGAGAACTGGCTGCTTACAATGTGCAGACTCTACCTCCAGCTTTCTGAGAGATATTCAGGTGTTTCATTACAAAGAAGGGCCTGAGATACACATGAAAGCAGCTGGAAACACAGAAGGAGCCATCCAAGCTAGCAGGGTTCACTGTTTTAACACAGAGAGTGTGTGTGCATGCATGCAGAACAAGCAAAGGTCACTAACAACACTAGTAAAAATTCATGTGGTTCACATAAACACAATGGAAGGGAGGTCAGTCTGCTGTGTTTTAAAGATGTGATCAACCACAGGCAAGTCTTTGAGAATCCTTATCGGAGCCAATTTTCTGCTTAGTTTTAAGGGCTTCTGATGCATGTCAGAGAAAAGCATCTGCTGCTAAATCTTTCAAGGAGTTAAAGCATATGCCTCTGCTTCCACAGCCTGCCATCTTCTGTCTGCTTCAGAAGACATAGAAACAAGTCTGCCTCCTGACACCCCTATGTCTCCTTCAGGAAGGATAGTGCTTACTGTTAACTGAGTGGAAACTATTTGCTCAATTAACTATGACCCTTTGCCCACTTTATGTTGCTCTGTAAGTCCTTGGTCTCTTTAAAAATAAATTAAACAAAATAATGAATAGATACAACCTTGCTGCACTTTTAAGGTCTCTCCATCTATTTTTTTTTTCTTATACTTTAGCCCTTACTGCCCCTCTCCAGTTCACATGTTCACACAAATACATACTGAAAAGTACAAGCAGCACTGTCTACTTTTAGCTACAGAATCCACATATATGTACTTTGACATGACATTACAGTAGAGCACATTTTCAGCAGGTCTGCTTTAAACTTAAACATACATGCCATCAAGCTTATGATTTTGCAAACTAATACCATCAGTAACACAATAATTGCATGATGGGAAGAACAAAAGCCAGTCAATGCTGGCTGTTACTGCCTCTTTCACAGTGCACACTGAGCACACGGGCTGTGCTCATGTGTTCCATCTCCCTGAATTATCAAGCCATTACTGGCTCTGAGTATCTTACTGGCTGAAAACTGCAAATAGCATGACCTCTATCTGCTACAGTCAGAATCCTGCTTCTTGGGCCTTAGGCATGAAATGACAGATAACATGACATGACTGAGTCTGTAGACAGATGGTGACTTGTGGGAGTTGCTGCTGCCTTCATTCAGATGCTCACTGCCCAGGGGTGGCCCTGCTTCAGGTAGGTTTTGGCTCAGAATTTTTCTGTGGCAATTGCTACAGTTCTGGCTGTTGGTAGAAACTACGACAGCAGAGATCACATCAGCTGCCTGAATTAAGCCGGCTCGCTGGAACAGAAATGAGTTCAGAGTGTGCTGCCATGAGGGGCTGAGCCAGCAGACGTGTGAGGCTACCAGGCTGTCTCCCTGGTACAACCGCTGGCAATGTGCTCAGCCATCTCCAGCTGCAGAAGTGGCCCCTGCCTCTACCATGCACATTTTCTTCTGTTAATAGTTCTCTGAAAGCACGATTCACACCCAATTATGCTTTTTAATAGGACTGAATCCTATATCTCAACTAAATTATGACCTCCTTTCTCTGTGCAGGGTTTTTTGAAAATTACCTGTCCACATATTCATAATTCCAGTTGTTTTTCATTGCTTGGTGTTTGCCCTCTCTGAGTGACACATACTATTGTTTCTATTAAGTCATCCTTCCAGCACACAATTTTCTTATGCAAAGTATCCATAAATATCTGAAAATTTTCATGTACCAGGAGTTAAAAACAGCTTTTCAAAAGGCCACAAGAGCATTTCTGGTTTGAATGTTCTCACAAATCTCTTTCCTAGTATTTCCAATGCTTTTGTTTTCCACAAGAGTCTTGAAAAACAAACAAACAATTGCAAACAAAAATAGTTTTTCTGGATGCAAGTGAAGAGAACCAGTGGGGCTCCTTCTACAGAAAAATAATGTAATACTTCTATGACTTGTTCAACCATCTCTGGCTTTCCCCTCATTGTTTCAATTGTCCCCTATTGTTTTTGAAACTTTAAACAGAAAATTCCTATCTTCAGCCTTTGACAGCTTCTTTCCATTTGCGCTGAGAAATTCTTCCCAGGTTTTTTACTGCAGAATTTATTAGTATGTGTACACTGAGTGGAGGCAAGGAGGAAGAAAAATCTGAGGGAAAGTTGGATTTGCGGGGGCGGAGTGTGATTAGGAGACAGATTTGTTTAAAGAAGGGCAAGGTTTCTTCTGTTTAAGGGTATAGACACAAAGAACAGAGTGAGTAAAAAAAACACTAGTTTTGTAGGCCACAGCATAGACATGCTGCTTTTTTCCCAGGGAGACTTCTGGGCTTTCATTTATGAGATGGCAGAGATCAAGCCACTAGCTGCTGAACAAATGTGAAAGCATTTTGTGTAAGTTATATGAAACGTCTGAGGTCAGAGCATTTCTGAAATAACTTTACAGTGTTTTCACTGGAAACAGAGGTTCTTTTCTCAAAGTGTAATTATCTACTCCAGACTACTATACATTTCCAAGGAGAGTTTGTAGCCTGTTTCACATAAGCAAGGCCTTGTAAATCTCAAACACATGCAAAATCTGCATTCATAATTAGGCGACAAATACTACTGTTTTTAAAACAAGGTCTTCTGAAGCACACTGAAAGGCCTCCAGGCACCTGCCAGCCAAGAACAAAGCTGAAATCAGGGTCAAATCCATTCAACAGCCGCGTTCAGGATTACTGACAGGTGAGCCTTTTTCTTGGCTATCAAAATCCCATTTCCATTCTCTGATGAAATTTTACAGTTTTATAAATACATGTACAACAATAGAAGGGCAAGAAAACACAATACTGGAAAACATGAGACTGATCCTTTCAGTCTTTATTTGGACAATATTCCCTTAGGGTTAACTGAGTGTAATCAGCATAACTTTTTCCTATAGCTGGAATTTTATAATTCATTCCCTGAAAGATGCTAATTTTGTATTCAACTCTTGAGGCCACTGCCACGTTTATGGTTACATTCAGAGAGCCTCTTAAAAAGCCAGTACTTGACTTATATTGGTTTTGCATTCATAATTATCAGAATTCTCTTTTAGATATATTCTTTCCACTGCTACAGATACGCCTTTAACCATAATACATCTAGCTCTACTGTAAATTCACCCAAAAGGGTCCAAGCATCAACATGCTTGTAGAATTGAAAATAATAAGGGATTCTCAGTAAGGGGTTCAAAGAAACAGCAATGTTGTAGGTTCGATAGAAAGCTCCACAGTCAGGACAGAGGAATCCAGATTTTTTGTGAATGTTAGACAGTCCATATGATACCACTGTATAAAGGACCTATCAGTGCCCAGCACAAGATGGTGACAACCAACCAACCAACCAATGAATCAGAATCAACTGGACTGTGACAGTTCCAGCTCCCACTAGGATCATCCTGAGATGTCAAACTCAGCAGCTCCCATCAGACAGATATACTATAGAACACATAAGTAATAATGTTTCAGAGACAGTCACTGCTTTCTTACATTTCAACCACAGCAACCACAGTCTAAGGCAAGCTGGTATCTAGAGGACCGAATGTAGTTTGCAAGACTCAGCCTTCAATTTCATTTGGGATCAAAAACCATACAACACAGTCATCCCTACTTGCAGCTACAGAATACACAATAAAAGTGTGACTGGTGGCATAAGGGAACAGCAGCCTGGAAGAGATGAGCAGAGAAGTGAACCGGAGTCCAATGTCATCTAGACAAAGTCAAGAAGGAAATCAATTATGCTTGCACAACTAAATGGCATGCCATACATTGCCTAAATTAATTCAATTACTGCGATTTATTTTGAAGGTAAAAGGTGGCTTCAGCACATAACAACAGAATAATCAGAAACAAAAGTCAAACTTTTTCTTTCTTTGAAATTGGACTCAGGACTTGCACAATTTACAAGAACCTGTCTGAAAAACAGTCCCCAGTCTAACCTATATCTGCTGCAAAATTTTAGGATCAGGTACGGTGAACCGTAAGAGGTTATACAGCATATTATGAAGCACAGTTGTGTTTCATAACTATTTCAAAGTTCCTACACTAATTTCAGTCCTGCGCCCACTATGCAAGCCCTGAACTACTGAGCAATGTGGTTTTGGCATCTGCTGAGCTTGGCCATGTTCTCAGCCAGTGTTTACGTATGCTAGTTTACAATGCCATCATTTCACCTTGTGTCAGTTTTACAAGTGCTCACAAGAATTTCCAGTGAATCTCAACAGTTTCTGCCGCTGAAGTCCCTTCTTTTTTTACATGTTATATCCTTCCCCTGTGATACAACTGACTTACGGTGAAAACTTTAAAGAAAAAAGACAACCACTACTCAAAAGACTTGCACCAATCTTTCACTTGCTCCCTTTGTATTCTAAAGTTTTTGTTAAAAATATCCTAAGGCAGAGAAACAGAAACCTGAATATTTGACATATAATGGTGACTGACTTAAAAAACATTATGTAAATGATTTGAGAAAAATAAAACTGATACACATAGCAAACTAGACAAACAGCTCAGTTAACATTCACAACAATTCACACAATTGTGACTCCTGCTGTAAATCCATACAACTGTATTCAAGAGTCAGTGATTTATACCAATATATAAATCAGACAAGCTCATAAATGGCAGGCAGGAAAACACAATCTACCCAAAATGTGTCATGAAAGCATTTAGTCCGTAATACAGACATTTATTTCTCATGCAATGCTTTTGCTGAGATCAGGATGGGGTGCTTTTTTTTTTGTATTTTATAATCTTGCTCACAAAAATCATCAGGTTGCATTACAGGCTATGAAAGCCTCACTGCTAACTGACTAATTCAGTACCCAGGAAGAAGCATAGGCTCAGTATTCAAACAAAGAAGCTGCTAGAGGAGGTCTCCTCTTCATTTCTCTGCCATACTTTCCTTCTTTGATTAATCAATAAGATTGTGTTCTTCTTCTCACCCTTACCCCCATCCTCCCTTCTACAGACAAACCTAATACTTTTTATTTGAAAACTTACAAAGCTCAACATAAATAGTCCTACAAAGATGCTATGGTAGGGAGGTTATATGACAGGCACACATCACCAGAGCATGAAAAAACAAGGATTGGCTTAACTATTTCCACAAATTAATTTAAGCAAATACTATGATCTGAATCTGTTAAGTTTCTGTGAATCAAGTAGCTGCTGTACATGCCAGTAGGACCAACTACATGATATTAAAAAATGGCATATTATTAAAAATATGAAAATGGTTTCTGGTAACAACTCATGTGTGCTCCACAGAATCAAAATTCACAAAACAGACTGAACCAGGAGCTTCTTACTATTAATGTTACATTTGCTATTTCCATTGCAGTCTCGGAATTTTATGAAGTTTAATCTATGATTTTTAAGAATGTTTTTAATGACAGTACAACAGAATATCAGTTTCTGTGTTCAGTATTATAAAAAATATTCCAAAAACAAGACATGTTTTTGATATAGACTGGTTCAGGCTTCCTACTCTTCCACCATTCCTCCAGCACATCCCTGTCCCATTACGTTTGCCTGAGACTTGAAGAAACATCACGTACTATCTTAGAATCATCAAATAGTTTGGGTTGGAAGGGTTTAAGGGTCATCTGGACCACCCTCCCCGCAACAAACAGGAACATCTTCCACTAGATCAAGTTGCTCAGAGGCCCGTCCAACCTGACCTTGAGCGTTTCCAGGGATGGGGCATCCACCACCTCTCTGGGCAATGTGTGCCGGTGTTTCACCATGCTTATTGCAAGAAATTTCTTCCTCTCATCTACTCTGAATCTACCCTCTTTTAGTTCAAAACCAGTAATCCTTGTCCTACCTTAACAGTCCCTGCTAAAAAGTATAGTACGACCAGGATTAGCTCCTCATTCTCCATTATCTCAGGCAGGCTGTTCTGCACTCCTCTGCCTTCACAGAGCTTGCCCCCACTTCTTCCTTTTCTTCCTTCTGCAGCTTCGAGAGTAGACACTTGGAGTCCCACTCCATACTAGACTAGACTACTATGCAGCAAAAAAAATTTTTATCCCCACTCCAACAGAAGAAATCTACATATATGTGTGTGTGTGTGTGTGTGTGTGTGTCTTCACCTGTATGATCATGCTGGTCGTGGAATTTAAAAAGCATAACTGCATCTCTATATTAGCATTCACTCAGGAGTTGAGTGGTCATGTCACAAGGGACAGAAAAGTTAATGCGTGGCATGGTTGCTATGGAATAGACAAAAATGAGTGTGCTGTCAATAGAAGAAAATATTTATTATAAGTCATGGCATTATTGATAAGATTCAATAATAAAAGACAAGTGTAGTTGTGGTAAATATTCACTACAGTCAGCAGAAATGATGACACCAAAATTCAAGGTGCAATGAAATGAACATCTATAAAAATGAATAGTGAAGAGGAAGACAAAGTAGAATGAGAGGCTGCTTTCACGTTTTACAATAAAAAGATCGAGAGATTTTTCAGCGTAGATTTCTTGACATTTTCTTCAGAAGAACTACATTTTTCTGTGTCAAACTACTGAAGCAGAAAAAAAGTTATAGCTCTAAACTGTTTTTATTGCTATAGATTTCTTGCCTTTTATTTTGCATTGAACATTGAAAGGGATATGAAATGAAGGAGAAAAAAATAACCACCACTGCTTAACCTCCTAATTATCTCCATTTACTACAATAGCACATGACATAGTACCACTCCAGAGGAGTTTTCTGCACTCACCAGTGAGAACTGTACCCATAAGAAGACAATAAGTAGACTGTACAAATACAGACCTATTTTTCTTAAAAATACTCATATACTTCTGGCACTCTGGTCTAAGGAGATACATTAAGTATTGATGCCTTGAACCCAATTAAAATGTTCTACTTTATGGAAACAATTAATGGGCACCAAAACCTAGGAAGAACTTGGGAAAAAATATGTAAAAGGAAAAAAAATACATAAAAGGAAGACCAATATAGTCCAGTGGAATTTAGGGCTTATAAAACTGCAGGAATTATGAAAATACATTCTGGCTTTCTTTCCCAACACAATAGAAATTGAAAAGAAAAAAATCGTATGTTCTGCCAATCAAAATCATGAAATCTTTTTTCCAGATTTTTGAGATAAAAAAGTAACCATTAAATACTTTTTATACTTCCTTTGGTAGATTTTTATCTATAGGCCAGCTCTCTCATTTATTCCTAGAAGCTTAGTAAGAAAACAGCTCCTCCCTGGAAGTTAACAACTTCCTGTTATTTTCAGAAACACTTGTTCATATTCTAATGTTTCAGCTCTTATTTAACCTAAAACTTGAACAGTGGCTCTGTAATTCATACACCCCTGGTGCTTCCCTGATTGTTTACTAGCCTGGTAGATAATCCAGCTGAAATGACAGTACCCTTTGCTCATTTAGTCTTTTTTGTTTGACTTAAAAGAACCTTTTTGATGAGGCTGGTAGGCTGAACTTCAAGTATTTTGAAGAAAACAGACAAGAGATGAAAGCAAGTGTAGGGGGGCAGTTCCAGAGCAAATGGGATTTACCACTGGCAGTCACTACCTAAAAGAGAAGTGCCTATGGTCATTGAAATGCATCTTCCAAGCTCCCTAGCCTTTTGGATATTTCAACTTTACTGTCTCCATTACTACTGCATAATGAAATGGCCCACAAATACCTACCAGGCAGAAACTCTCACCAGGAGTTGGGCCTAGGAGATATATGTACTTCACTAACAGATGCTACAGGGTCCAGCTCTACAAAAAATTGTAACTACATAGAAACTGATGATTGAAATACCAAAACCCCTCTTTGTTCACCTTTTAGAAATAAGGTCTACTTTCAAAACAAGGCAGGTTTTGCAAGAATCTTGGCCTGTATCTCCTATCCTATCAAGGCATATTTATATTAAAGTAATAAAGGCTGAACTTGTGTAAAAAAGTAAACCTGCTTAGCTCACATACAAACAAGGTTTTGAAGCTAATATGCATTTGCTGTATTTCAACACTAAACTTATTTTCACCAAAAGGATTTAAATACAGACTTTGAAATAGTGTCAGTTCCATTCTTTCATTTACTGTAGTGAATCCACACTTGTTTCAGTAGTAATGCCCCGAGTTTCACTCAGTATTTCAGGGAAAACATACTGTACATACATTGCTTTTTCTTTTCCAAACTTTGCTACTCAGTACAGGAGTTATTTTCTCATTCATGGTAGTAGAATGTCAAAAAATATTTAGATATTCTTTTAATGTTGTCTGCATAGGCTATTATAAAATGCTATTGTGAAAGATACGGTGTGTTAGACTACTTAAAACATGAATGGTTAAAAGAAAATGGTACTAAAATAGTAGTATAAAGCCACAGCCATGAGAAAAATAGCCTAAAGGATAGAAAAGTTTGCGATCTCCACAGATTAAGAACAATGAAGTTATTTCACAAACTAGGTAACTTTTTAAAATTAAGGGTATGCTAATAATCAGGGAAAATGCATTTCAGCAAAATACCATGTATTTTCTCCGAGAATCTTGTTCTTTGTTCTTTCCTATCCCTCCCTTGCACATCCTGTAGTCCTTTAAATAGTTTCTGTGCATGCCAAACTCCATCGGTACCACAAAAAGCTTTTTTATAATAGCTGCCTGACAATTGCCATGATAAAAGCTACACTGCACAAACACATCTGAGGTGACCTCCAAGCACTAGGTTACTGCAAATGTCTCCAAACCATCCCAGGTACAAGTCATTGCTAAAACAGGCAAAGCCTTGACACTCTAAGTCATAACTCTAGTCTTGATGGGGATGTGTCAACCCTTAATCACAGATTAATTTATTCAACATCAAACAGTATATAGAAATAAAAGCACATAAAAATAGCCTATAAAATAATATTTATGTTTCAATAAGACAAATGGCAGCAGGAGAACTTAACCCTTCATTCATCTTCCCCAATTTCCTCATGACATACTTCGTAGAGCTATTTTGAGAGCTGTTCAAATTTGCGAAGTTTGAGTTGCAACACCGGATAAGGGCAAATGAATTTTTATATCAACTAGAAACATGCACATACTTTTATACACAGACATATATAAAAGTGAGATGACTGAAAATATTTTTGTAACCTTTAAGGCTGGGACTTTATACAGGAAGCAATTTAATGCAACATAAAGTTTATTAAAAACAAAACTGTTTTCTCCTCAAAACTAATAGTCTGGTCTACAAAATTCAGAACATCTTCAGGGGAAATTACACACATATGTATATGTCTGCTTAAATGGATATTCATTCCTTTTGGCAAATGATCACTAGCAGACATACTGGGCAATATAACTGGATTGTATTTCTGAAAATACGTGATTCTCCTACATGTTTCTCAGTAGCTCCCAGCTCTTGAATGGTACTGATGGAGCTCAGTAAAAAATATTACTAGGAACTCCTAAGCTATTGCAGAGACAGAAAAAGCGTTTTTGAAACATAGCACTCTGGATTAAATCTCACAGACAAAATGCACACTTCCATGCCATGGTCTTTAATAACATTACTGGCAGTACACAAAACACTCCAAGGTAAATAATTGTTGCATTTTATACTTTTTCTGCCTTCTCTCCTCCAAACTCAACTCATGCTTACAGGAAAGAATAACATATCACCATAGCTCTTCATTCCTTCATGAATTCAACATAAAAAGTCAAATTCATAAAAACATAAAGTCAAATTTCAATTCACAGAAGTGACACTTTTTAATGGAAAACACAAATTTTGAAGCTTCCATCTAGCAGTCTCATATCCAAATTTCCCAGGCCTCCTCTAGTTCACAGGACTTTCAAACTTCCAGCACAAAACATCACCAGGTCCCTGGACTGATAATGGATTTCCAGGAAACTCTGGTATTTAGAAAACCATGTCAAAGACTAAGGTCCTAGATATTTCAGCATTACCTTTAAGTCACAGTAAGCTTGATGAAATGCACATTTTTATAACTCCTAATTTTATTTTATTTTTTTCAAAGCTAGGGAAACTACTGGGATCTGCAACAAATTGAACTGGAATTCAAAGCTGAAATACAGCATGAAGATCAGTAGAAACAATAAGCCAGCATGAGTTTAATATCAAATGAAAACCATGTGCAGCAGGATAGTAAAATACTATATAATATTCCTGAACACAGTGCAATACTTTGCTTTGACATAATTCCTAATAAAACACAGAAGACACTAGTGTATTTCTTCCATCTGTAGAACTGGAGGAAGAAAATACAAAGGTCATTTGATAAAATTGATTTAGGAATACAAGAAATATTTCAGAGTCCTTAATTATATTTTGACAACCCTTTGTACTTCTTTTAACGGAACCACAGTACAAGGATTGAAATTGCTTTTTTGTACTCATATGTACTATGTTAACCTAAATGATACTTTACCACATTAAGGCTTACAAGTAATTTTGGCTTCACAGTTTCTCACTTGCTGTTAGAAGATCCAGTATGCCCTGGTGGCAGTTGCCTTCTAGATGAATAGATGGAATGCTAATTTGTGACTCCCTGTAACATTTATGTGAGAATATGTAACCAGTGAATCAGGCCTTCATGTTTATTATACTAAAATAAACATAATTCTTTTCAGAAATTAATGATGCCACCATGAAAAAAAGTTGGTAACACCCTACAAATAGAAAGCTGCCCTGCACATTTTCTTTTGAAGTTTTATATATTTGTTTTATGTATAGTTTTAGTCTAGGACTTGTTTTTTTCAGAGTAAAATAACCATAAATTGTCACTGTGAGAACGATCAAATGAGGGGATCAACTTCTAAAAGTTATGGGCCAAACAACTTAAACTCAAAACCCATTTTCCAAGATTTTTTCATCATTTGCATATAGCTACTCTGAAAGAAGATCTTCAGGTTCAATAAAAGAAGCCACTTTCCTTAAAGCAGAATTTATTTTACAAGGGCATCCAGAGCCTATATAATGTTGGGTGAAAAGCCCTTTCCACAGAACTCTGCATTCTGTGTTTGTTGAAAATCAAAACCTAGATTGAATTGCTAATTGTAAAATTAACAGAATTCAAATCTGTTGTTTTGGGGGTTTTTTTCTGAACCAAGCAAGAAAATCAGAAATAAACTATCCGTTCCAGGAAATGCTGTGGAACATTTGAACATCTTCCTGTTCAGCACCAGATAGTTACTGAAATTGTAACTCAAAAGCATGGCTATCAGAGTGGGTAAACAAGCACAGTAGCACGGCTGGGTAGGGATCTGGCTGACACTTGGGTGTCTGACAGAGCCTGATGAGCAGAGCTCTAAGAAGTCTAATTACCCCCGACTAAGATCACTTAGCAGCGTACTGTCAGGAAGTCATGAATCTGCCATTGGAGGCTCCTTTGCAATTCCTGACAAAAGGGTGGGAAAAGACAAGTAAAAAAACATGCTGGAAGCAGAGCACAGTATGAAATGCTACAAATATTTTGCTTGTTGATAACTGGAATTTATTCCCCTCAGCCTTTTTAAATTATGTGTGGTTCTTCCTTAATCTTGGTACAACTGATGGTTTAGAACAATTTGTCCCTAAATCTCCAATTCTGTGCTCTCTTCTTCCCAGAGCAAAGAATCCTCTTATTTGCACTAAGACTAGCTGCTTAGTCAAAAAAACATTTATTATTCACAATTATTCTAGTTTATACATGTGCTTAAGTCTACCAAGGGAAGCTGAAGGGGTTTATATTTTGAAAGTGCTCGTTGTTGTTTTCAACACCTTTTAACAAAATAAACTTTAAAACAATTGGATGCATTAGCACTTTCTGGGAAGACACCTTTCTTGCATCTTCTGTGTCATAAACATTTATGTACACTGTAAACATGAAGTTTTGAGCATGATTTCTCATCCTATAGTCTCTCATGTGGTTCATTTTAGCAACTAACATAAAATGAAAAGCCATGATAATGGAATTTTTTTCTTCACGTTCACAGATCAATATAGGCTGTTTCCTAAAAAGATCTTACAATTTCAGTAGTGTTCACAAATTCCATTACAGTTTTAGAAAGGAGATAAGCAAATAAATTGTATAGTTCTGCCTATTAAATCCATAGGAAATGTAGAGGAAGCTTATTTATTTAGGTGATGGCCTCAGCTAAGATTAATTTCTAATCTTAAAATTTATTGTAAATTGTTATTAGCAGCAAAGGGATCAAGGATTTCATTGTTATTCATACAAAGAAAGTAAGAAACAGACTTTTACAAGTCTACTACCTGATGTTAATAAACTGTTAAAGTTTGACAGCAAAATCTGACATGCAATTTATAACTCAGAATCAAATTAGCATTTGTATGTTCAAACAGTCATACAATCCTTTAGCAGGATTGGAAGTTTATAAAGGAGCTTAGGGTATCAGTTCCTAGAAGGAGAAACACTCTACAAGACCATTCTCTACAGTAAGTACGGCTGATGGCCTGGGTACAACCACTGGGTTTCTCCCAGGAAAAGCAACTTTACTGCACTCTGTATCTCTAGAGGATGAACTCTTTCTTCAAACTTAGGCTGATTTTGTCCTTCATAAGAATATTTCTTGCCTCATTCCCTCACTCTCCATGCAAGCAAAGAGTCTTGAGGCATTCTTGAAAGCAAACTACTGGAAACAACTAATATGGAGCTTACACCTCAATTTATTGTGATCAGAACAAAAGAAGCATGTGCAACTCTAAGGATCTGACAGGTAGAGTCCACTTTGCAGCATTTGTCAGTAACATATTATGTACCTTACTCATAGCTTAGAAAGCCATAAAAACACATACATGATCGCTTGATGTTATCAACTACCCCCATACTGAATGGCATGCTCTGAGAGGAACATTTAACAGGTCTTGGAATGCAGATGACTATCCAAAATACCAAAACTCAAAGGGAAACTCACCAGGAATGAAAACACATTTTCTTTACGCACCTTCTTTCCCATACTTCCTGCTGTTAGATACTCAGCTCTTTTCTAGGGTCTAGGAGTGTCCCTACCACCACAGTGTTTATCACTCTAGAGAGTGATAAACAAATTTCTTCCATATACTGTTGCCTTCCAAAACTAGCCAAAACTATGGGCTATGTTCTGCCAACTGTGTTTTTCTGTCCTTGACAAAAAATAGAAAACTAAAACTTAAAATGGTTCCCACCATCTCTGTTGACAGCACAAGCCAGCAATAGCCAGTTTAACCATGAATCAGAATTTCTGTCATCAGAAATTAAAAATACTCATCACATACCCTAAGGCTTGATGGTGCAAAAGACACACACATGCATTTGCCACCAGAATTGCTAGGGTAACCCTTTATCATACACAAAGTACTGGAAAATTTCAGACTGTTATAATATCATATCCATGGACACTTCACATAAAGGAAAGCAAGAATCTCATGAAAACAAATATCAATCATTAGCATTTTGTCCACTTCTAATGCAGATTTGGATGGCTGCCAAAGAGAAGGGAGAAGCATCTGTGAGGCTGCTGTATCTCAAAAGCCCCACACAGTGTGATCATGTGTGCTGACATGAGAAAAGGTACTTGCTCGAGAGATGGGCCAGGGAGAGGATATTGCCACAAAGATGAAAACAGTTGGCTGACTGAGACAAAGTCACACTTAAACTCCACTCTGCCCCACATTTATTATTGTTAATAGTTTTAGTTCAGTAAGACTTTTTTTAAAGGATTGTTTTGTCTTCCCTCACCATAACGCTGAAAGCATTGATTTCTAGTATTTACATGAACTTCACTTCTAAACAATCAAAAAAGATAAAAATAGCAACCCTTCTCTCTTTACCCATATAGTACATTTCTTATGGAATTAACTTTAGACTAAAAGCTAAACCCTGTTCTTTGACAAACAGGAATACTTCCATTATTTCAAACAGAGGGTGTATGGTTGTATAGATTTATTGGGAAAAGAAACCTTTCTGGTGGAAGCTAATCTAAATACTTATTTACATTCTAGAGAACAAAAATGAGATAGTCTATGAGGTCATTCAAAAGCAAAAATATTAAATATTTTATTACTTGTTCTTCTACAAAGAAACACAGCTTACATGCTATTTGAAACAACTTTCTTTTTACCCAAAACCCAAAATTGTATGAGGGAACTTTATTTTTTTTAAAGGTTATGCTACAAATTATTTAGCTGTTGATTATGGTTTTTACTTTTCAGAGATACAATAGAACACTAAGCTTTTTCTGAAAAAAATGCCTGTGAGTTGTAATAAAGCTTCTTGTTGCCTAAAATGGGAAAATTTGAAGTAATTTTCTCTCTGTTGTGTATTTCTTTAAAAAAAAAAAAAAGGCACTAACATTCAAAGATAAAAAGATAGGAGGTGTTACTGATCTGCTAAGGATTTATATTTGTACGCATGTGTGTGGTGGGTGAATTTGGTGTGTACTTTTGGAAAACCATGGCAGAAAAGGATAGCTGTTAGCAAAATACTGATTGTAAAAAGGGTTAGAATTTATCTCAGGTGTTAGTGTGTACTTACATGGCTATGACATCAGAGACTTTCTAGGTGCTTCTCTAGTCAGCATAACAATTACATTGTTTGAAGCCAGGAATCCTTTATTTACTAACCAAACTGACTAATACTTTTAATTTTGAATTTCTCATGGACACAGTTAAGACAAGGGAAATTGCTGACAATCACAGCTAGCTGAAATTTCTGCATTATTTTAATGACAAACCAAGGGGGGTTGACTTATTTTATCTGTATGTGAACAGATTCTGTTTTCTGTTAATATTTTAATTTTTAAAAGTCTTGAGATCTTCAACCACAGCTTTCAATATTTAAAAAATGCTGTCTCATGAAGTTATCTGGATCTGAGTTCCAGTTTAAGGGGAAAGACATCGAGATGTATAGCTACATGTAGTTGCCTGAGACACATAGATGTCAACAGTGGATAGAAATCAGTTCAGCAGAATAGTTATCTGATTCGGTAGCTGCCTACAATCAGAATAAGGAATTAAGAGGCATGAATGTGTGCAGCTACTGTCATGTGAGAGGTTCCCTAGGTATCCAAGACAGCTGTCTGTGACTGACAGCTACAATAACGGTCCAATACAGACTCCAGTCTTTGTACGTAAACCAGCCTGGAGACACTGGATTATCTCACACAGCAACAACTGCCTGTATGCAGTCAATGTAATTGAGCCCTGGCAGTTTACAGTGAGCTGAACAGGTTTCTAGGTACACTGACTATTGACTTAACCTTCACTGACCGCAAGGAGTGCTTGGACACCTCGTACGTCAACACCTACACATAAGCTTCTAGGTTTAGGCATCTTGATCTAAAGCTGAACACGGCTCTTGACTGTCTGATGCCATTACGACTTCCAGACCAGCGCTCCTGCAAGAATTATACCTGGACCCAATCAGCCAGTCAAAATGACTGAGTACATACATATCCTCCTGACACAATAAGCACATCTTGAGCCGAAAAGGAGGAAAAGGCATTACTAAGAGTAATGGTAGGTATTGCTCAGAATAATGGCAATGACCCAGAGGTGAGTATTTCCACTGAGAGGAGTTAGTGAAGTTAGGATGTAAGAATTCTCTCTTATTACAAATGGGGGGGGTGGGGGTGGGGATTTTTAGAGGGATTTTCCTATGACTTGCACCTCACTTTTCCTACAAGTGTGACAAGATTTCTCTGCCTTTCTGTCCTTGAAACTGCACTGAATACTGCCATCTCCATTGTAGTTCTTTGCCTACAGCTGCCCTAGGGCATTTCATGTAGAGATATGAGTTCCAAAGACTGAGCAGCTGTTTACAAGCATTAAGCAAGAGACACTCTCTAAGCAACTGAAATGTGGGAGGTGGGGTCCAAACCCAGAAGGAAAAGACACGGGTGGCAGCACAAGTCAGCATCAACTAGAGGGCAGCCCATGGGCTCAAGTATAAGCCTCAGGTCCTCAACAGAGCTTATTCAGAACTAGAATGCCACACAGAATTACAATCTCTCTTCATCAACCCGCCGCAGCACAGAGGTTAAAGATACCTCCCTCTCTGTGTAGTCCACATATCAAGAGCCTACTGGGGAATGTAAGTGCTGTGGGCAGTGGTCATTTCCAGTATCATACGGACCTCTCATACAATACTATTAAATGAAGCCTGGCACTGAAGGATACTGGGCATTTAGACTAAGTGGTTTGAGGCTCTGGAAAACAATGTGTCTTTCAACAGAATATGATGATTCTGACTAAAAAATGTGAAGAAAATGCTTGTTTCCCATAACAAAAACCTTGACTTAAAAACATTACCAGTCAAAAAGATGATAAAGCTTTAACTTTCAATTATGATTCTGAAATAGGCTCTCACAGAAATCCTTCTTCAGGCAACTCACTAGTGCTGAGATGGTCCCACAGACCAAAGTTTACTTCCTACAAAGCACCTGGAGAATACAAAAAGGTTGAGTTTTTCAAATGATTTTGCTAAGCTGCCCTTTGGTATTGGCTTCCCCCCCACCCTGTGTCCTTGTTCCTCTCCATTTTTATAGCACTTTTTCACTCAAATAATTTGTGTTTAATATTGACTATACATAATGTTTCCTTTCTGCTGGTCTATTTCTGTATTGTAGAACTAAAGTTTGGTCCTTACATATCCACGTCTTCAATTACAGCTCATGAGACAACATTCTACTGTTCTTAAATAAAGCAGAACTAATTCAAAGCAGTGTATATAAGTAATCAAAATAGCTAGCAGTGCAATATTTAAAATAACTGAGGGCTGCCTGGATTATAGCAACATTATTAGCATGTGATTAATAAGCAGTTGAAGTATTACATTTGCTACACATTTGCTAAGTTATTTTATCTTGCTTTAAAGTTCAGTGGCAAAGTTTCAAGCCATAGCTAGAAGATTTTCTTTATTCAGTATTATGTTGTTAACCCCACCATCTGGTCAAACAGCTGAAGGAACTCAACCATATCAGGAAGGGGGGGATGTTTCTCTCTTGGGAAATATTTGCCTTACAGAATTATGCAATGGTTACCAGTTTCTAGCTTCTTACAGTAGGATTTAAAAAAATTTCCTAACACTTTGTATATAACATGAGTTTGGTGGACCCTCTATCTAGCTATTACTTATGCAGAAAAATAAGATGGCACTTACTTGAGGACCAGGTTGACCCTGAAAAGCAAGAAAAAGAAAAGGTTATGGAAAGTTATGACAAGGACTGACTCCTCAAATAGTAGAAAATAGTTACAGTACTCTCTTATAAGGGGATAATAAAAAAATACAGTAACTGTATTGAAGTCAGATTTTGGACTCTTAAGTCTATACGACATTTGAGTGTTTTACTTCAAACTGACAAACTTCCTTGCAACCAATTGATTCCAGAAATAAATTACAATAACACGTAATTTCATTTGGTATACTTCATATTTTAGATACTCATAATTTAGAAATTATAGAAAGACCTAATTTAACAATATTCAAGTGAGAAAGAATCCACAGATGGTGAGCTGATTTAGAAGCAGGTATTGGGGGTTTTCCCTCTATTATGGCTCACCTCCATGTCTTGAGGTGCTGATTACTGCTTATTGAGTGAACAAAGTCTCAAAACTGGAGGAACATATTGTTGTACAAACAACACTCTTTTTGCCATTGCTGGAAGCACCACAGTTCTAAGTATAACTAATATTTGAACCAACAAGTCAGAAGTAGATGAACCTTTGTCAGTCAGCCCAAGAGACAGCTGATGCATTTCCTCTCTCGTATTTATCAACATTCCCCTTAGACCACCCCTGGAAACTGGAGAGGCACCCTTTATCCACCGAGGAGCTGTATGTATCTCTTGCCACTGTGAGCCCTTACAGAGAAGATTTCCTATCAGCAAGATCCCTAGCCTAGGACAGCCAGTGAAAGTCATCAGTTATTTTAGCCCACTTATTAAAAATTATTTGCATGAAGCAGAATTATTTTATCAAACTGTATAGTAGCTACAACCACGAACTACATCACCCAGACAATTCGCTCACACTGTAAGACAGAGACAAATATTTATATATTTCTCTCTATAAAGAGAGAATTTCTTTAAACTCTTAGGTCTAGCTTAGCTTCTAGTGGTTTATGACAAGTAATATTTCAGTTGAACTGAAACTACATTACTTCCCATTGACAGAAACTGAGCATGGGGACTTCTTCTAAGTCTTCTAAAGCCACTTCACTTTAGCTAGAAGGTATTGTTACAGAGTTGAAACTTTTCTTGTCTGAACATTAGGAAACACTTTTTTACTGTGGGGAAACCCCAGCACAGGCACAAAGGAGATTGTGGAGTCCATGTTCATGAAGATATTAAAAAAACCCTCTGCACATGATCCTGGGCAAGCTGCTCTAGACAGCTCTGTTGGAGCAGAGAGGTTAGACTAGATTATTTCCAAAGGTCACTTCAACCATCCTCTGTGTAATTTTAAAGCAGATGGGGGTGAAAGCATTTCGCCTAGGAATAATTATTTACAAGAAGTGCAGCTGAAGAAAATGCTTTCCTTGTTGACTAATAAGACTTTTTGTTCTAAATTATAATAATAAAAAAGTTATATGATTTCACATGCAAATTTTAAAATATTTTTTTAAATACAAGAAATATTGAAAATTATGTAACAGAGGAATAATGGTAAAATATAGAATTATCGCGGTTATCTGATCTTTACACTGAATGTAGCCTAAAACATTCCTTGTAGTAGATGCTGCAGTTTTGTAGTAGTTACTTAGAACAACATTGCACCATAGAGGCTTAAAAATAAAAAAATAAATTACTGGCTGAGGTTTGTCAGTCCTAATATTAAGTCAAGCTTTCTGAATTGGTGAGTTCTACAAAGTTACACATCACAGTGGGCTAATGAGTATGATTGAGACTCGTCAGCACTGACTTTACCTCAATCTTCCCATCACAGCAGGTTTTAATCTATTATATGCTGTGCCAGATCTTAAAGTCAAGAATTGCTTACTGATGCAATATTGGGCAGCTGGTACACTAAATTCATATAAATTATCTAAACTGAGGCCTATGTATGCGAACTTGGCCAAATCATTAAAGTCTGTCTCCAATGCATATATATATATATATATCATAAAAGCCAAAATGTAAATGAAGGACTGAAATTAACAAAATGTTGCAACAAAGAGTTGATCTAAAGTCATAGAAAGCAAATAACCAGAATATATACACAGAGATAATAAATATAAACCAAGAGGTTTGAAACTTGTCTTTTTTCTTCAATGTAAGATACACAGGCTGCCAAGTGTCTCCATGGTACATGTTGTATGTATGATATGAGACATACACACATAACACAAACGCATCCTGAACTGAATGTGAGGGTTGGACTCATGCTCCCATGAAAGTGTTTTCTACTCTCAGTCTCAACATTACCAGTTTGCCTTCCTGTAAATGTGCATTTATAATTGCTCTTCCATCACGTCTGCAATACACAGAGAGGAAAGCTAGAAAACAAATTTTTATAGGATAATGGTTTTTCATGTAGACAGAGAATTCTATGAGATACTGGGGAATATAACAGTCACAATACTCTTAGTTTATACATGCTGTCAATACTGCAATTATCCTGCATTTAGCAGTAAATGCAGATGCTGAATACAAAAGGACTCATAGCAGGATTTTTTTAACCTGTTGGCTATGAGTTCCTTTAGCATGGAAGGATCTTTCCATTAATGAAGGTAATTATTTTGTGGTTTTTACAATGTTTCCCAATCCTTCAATATTTCTGCATGCTCTTTTCCCTTCTCACTAGCAATCCAGTAAGTGACACTATCCAGAGGATGCAGCAAGCACTGAGTTATGGAACTCATCAGTTCTTCTTACAAAGGCACAGGTAGAAAGGCATCAAAAATACTGACCTTTTTGATTGTAAAGGGTCATTGTCACACAACAACAATTCGAAGTGTGGGACACAAAAAGGGGCTGTTAATTTTGCCTTCTCAAATTTAAAGGGCCAGGAATACAGTTCTGTGAATTACTTTTTGTGTTCATTAAAAAACCCTATAACTTAAATTCAATCTGATATTAAATGCATTTGAGCAAGCTTAATCTGTTTATTTGCTTGTGTTCCAAAAATGACCCCAGGACTGCTGAAATCTCTCTGGTTCATTGCTGCACAAATCACCCCCAGTTCATGCTACTTGTGGATTAAAATGTTTTAGCTGGAAGTATTTTTCTAAATTTTAGATAACAAATGGGTGAAAATACTCTCAAAGTCAGCATTACTCTGATTTTTTCCTAATTATCATCTCCTTATTCAAATCTGTTACATACTCTGAAACTGATTCAGTGATTGCAGCTACCAGCTGATTGCTGCTCTTTGCATACATTTAGGCATCTGTCCCAACACCAGTAATTGATCAGGTGCATTTTCATGGCTGCTGCTTTGGACTCTGGGTCATTGTTCATGTACTTGATTATCCATACTGAAAGCTGGTTTTTTGGTTGTTTTGGTTTGGTTTTGTTTTTTTTAATCTGCATTACTACCATGGACGTAGTTGCATAATACGCCATGTTTTCAGTAAAATCTTCAGAACAATTTTCCCATCTGTATTCCTATTTACTAGCTTAATACACTATTTTGCAGTAAGGAAAGGGCTTACCTTTGGCAGCCTAATTACCATGATGGAAGGTCTTCTACTGTTGATATTTAAACCTTTCCTAGCAATTTAACCTAATATTAGCTGCTGATACATAAATGATGCTAAAACAAAAGTGGTGTCGCTGAAGTTAACAGGTAAACTATCAATCTGCTAAAAGAGGAGATTGAAGATAAAGCCTATTGACTGTATGCTGCAAACTTCACAGATAAGTCACTTAATAGTAGAAAGAAACCTCAAGTAGTACAGAAAAAGAGCACAGAAAAGAAAATATGTATCCAGTGTATCAGTGAAAAAGGCTATCCTGGAAAGGGGAAAAGAGAGAGGGAGCATAAGTCAGAGAAAGAAAGCGCAGAAACTCGATTTTCACACCTTTTCCATGGTGTTAATCTTTAGAGAGCTGGGACCATAAACTTCCAGGCTCATACATACAAACATATAGCTATACAAATACACGCACCAGTACAAATGCATTACAAAAATACATTCTATAAAATCAATGGCTATTTCTAACTTAGTTCAAGCAGCACATACCTAAAGAATATCTCAAATATCATACAAATACAGCTTTTATGAGATATGGGGCGGTTCAGATCTAATCAGCCAACAGAATCCAGACAGAGACGTTAAAACACAAGAATAAAGGATTTGTGGGAAAAGGAAACCAGCAAGAATCACAGATACATGGTCAGAAGTGATATCCTGCTGTTTGAAAGGCACCACCAAGCTACCCTTGAGAAGCCTTCTCTGCACAGAGTACCCAAGTAGGAATATGTCTTCCACTCTAATTCAGACAGAAAAAGGTAAGGAAACAGGAATAGCATGGCTGACCTCCATTTTCTTGGACAGACACAAAAGACTAAAGTGGCTTTTCAGCAATCTGTTAAAAATCCATGCTACTATGGTTAAAATAAGGTATCCTGAAGGAAGCCATTATGTGACTAATATACATTTCAGCATGAATAATTAAAAGAGCAAAGAGGGAATATGTGCGAGACCTAAATTACACTGGTTTTGAACAAATCACCTACCAGCTTTCCATCCATACCAATCGGGCCCTGGGATAATCAAAAGTCAAAACAAAATGGAACAGTTAAATCAGAGGAACACTGATGATGAGGAAAAGTATACAGACTTGGGGAATACTGTGGACTTCAGAAGACGAATAACTCTATGTCAGCAGCTAAACGCAATATCTTAAAGATACTTTGAGAATGAAGGCACAGAAAAGAAACAACAAAAAAAGCAGACCTTGGACAAAATTATTAAAAACAGCATGATGGGAAGCAGCCAGGCTGTAGATGGTGTTTAACAAAAGAGGAGTTCGACATGCAATGAAGGAATGGTTAGTTTTGTGAATCACAGTTGCCCATCACAACCAAACATATGAAATAATGCATCTGGCCTGTGGGTTTTTTTGTTTGTTTGTTGTTTTTTTTTTTTAATAACTGATTGCTCACACTGCTAGATTTGGATCACTACAGCTGAGTTTTATTTTTTTATGTTGATCCATTTTATCTTGGCCCTTTCTAAGCACTGCTTCAACTTGGAGTGAGGAAAAATCAGTGTAAAAGTTTAGTCTAAACAGGTCTGCAGTTCTGCTGACTGCTTCACCGAGGAATGTGTGTTCCTACCTTTTGCACTAATAGGTATTATAGCCATATGAATGAGTTAGTTCAACCAGCTATCAAGAAAATAGCGCTATAAAAAACTGATGCCATGTTGTCTAGCAAGTTCCCTAACTATTTGTCTTCTCCTAGCCAAGACTCTGGACTTTGCCAAAAATTCCAGACATGCTTAGTATGAAACAAGGACATTGGCTGGATGTACACATTGTCAAACTCGTTATTTTTGGTACATTACTGGCTTTGTAAGAAACCTGTGCACTAACCTACTTGTCAGATCCAATAACAAGTTACTGTGTCTGGGAAGCCCTACAGGAATAGAATGCCTTACCTCTCTTTCCCTCCAGCTCTTAATGTGGTTTCCTGTCACATCATGGGTAGATGACATGCTGAGAGTGTAAAGCGGGTCAGCAGCATCTTGGTTGTCTGCATGACCACTACCTTTTTAATGTGCTGATATCCTAGGAAAGTTTGTGACTGCTGGGATGACCTACAGTATCTTTCAAATGTTGTCTCTGAACAGTCCTTCCCTGGTAGCAGGAAAGAAGAAAGCAACACTTTCCAAAGCATTAAGACAGCGCAGCTTTATTATTAAGTTTTCTCTGTGCATCTTGATCCCACACATGCAGCAAACATAAGGTACTTACTAATTTTCTCGTAATTATTTAACATATTTTTAAATATGGTATTATACACCCCAAAAATTAAGGGATCTGCAAGGTATTAGCTTTTCCAGATTTTTTTCTAGCACTGGGTACTACAGGGTATTTATCTAGTACTACTCACACGGTCTGCTCTAGGTACAAAAATGACGGCTGAGCCGAACCCTGGGTATGAATAAATTTTCTTCTAGAACATAAACTACAGATATCACCAGTTAAAACACTCAACTGTACGGTCATGGTAGGTATAAAAAGTTCCCCCCAGGGATCCATGGGCCAGCAGCTAAGTTTAACTGTTAGGTCTGCTGCAGGATTAGCCCAAAAGATTTAACTACAGTGAATGAATACAGAAAGGAATTATGCAAGTATTTGTAGAAGGAAAATTATGAGGTTAAGCTATTGGCTCAGAGGGACCAATCAACTGCTCTTGCATCTGTATCTGCTTTTATTGTGATTCTAAGCCCTGTTTTCAGAGAATGTTTCTTTATCATAGGAAAAAAAATCCTATTTTTGCTCCCTTAAAATGATAGGTGTTCTAACTACTGTTAAATTTTTGCCTGCTGTTTATCCATGCTACACATCTCCTGAACTTGAAATAAAGGACTATATGCAGAATCTTGAAGAGTCTAAGAAAGAATAATCAGAAATTCCCAGTAGGCTGAAGAGAAGCATCTGCTCACAATGGAAATAATAGGAATTTCTCCCATGACTCAATTTGTATCAGAGCTATTTAGTCTGAAGTCTCAGAACGCCTTCTGGGATTTGCTTTGTAGAATAGGAGAAGAAAGCGAAGCTTGCTTGAGACATACTGCCCTTCAGAAGAAAAAAAAATACTGTGAAACAGAATAATATTATTTCATTATAAAAATACTGAATCTTTAACAGCAAACCATGGCAATTTCCTTCTTTCCTCAATTACTGCTTTTTAGTGTTAGAAAAAAAGAGAAAGCACTTTTCAAAAATGGAAAACATTAGAATCTCCACAACCAATGCAGGCTGGATGAGAAAGATAAGCTGAAACAGTACATGAGGTTACTTTCGGGTGCACTGAGAAAAATCCTATATATGACAATATTTGTTGAAATCCATTACACAATTTCATTGGAAGTCTCGTGGACTACTACATCATTTTCATGCATTTTTAGAGAAAGAATTCAAGCTATAGTCTGCCTTTGACTCAAAGCTGAATGTCTTCAGAGCTGTGCTATATGGATCAAACTACTTTCTGCTTTGTTCTGTGAAATAACTGCCACTACAGATTAGCAAGTGGTTTTTGACAAGTACCAAATACATGGTCCTCCTTAACACAATCTCTGTAACATATTTTTGAAAACCACATGAATAATGAATCGTGAAAGAGAAGGGAACTAGGAGGTTTATACAACACACATACACTAAATATTGGTTCGCTTACTGTAGATACTAGAAATGGCTTCTTCTGCACTTTGCATTTCCTTTCTAGGTTTCCACTGTGACTTTTAAATGTATGGAATAGCTGGATGTGCTGGGTTTTGCAGCAGCTGGTGTGGGGCTATGTTCTGCATTTCTGCCGAAAATTGTGATTTTATTCCTGCTAAGCAGTGCTTACACAGAATCAAGGCCTATTCTTCCTCTCACACCACTCCACCAGCAAGAGGGCTGGGAGTGCACAAGACACAGCCAGGACTGCTGACCCCAACTGACCCAAGGGATATTCCATACCATATGGCATCATGCTCAGTGTATACAGCTGGGGGAAGAAAAAGGAAGTTTACATTCAGAGTGATGGTGTTTGTCTTCCCAAATAACCATTACGTGTGACAGAGCTCTGCTTTTCTGGCAATGACTGAACACCTGCCTGCCCATGGGAAGTGGTGAATTAATTCCTCGTTTGGCTTTCCTTGTGTGTGCAGCTTTTGCTTTAACTATTAATCTGTCTTTATCTCAAACCAGGAGTTTCCTCACTATTATGTTTCTGACTATCTGTCCCATCCCACTGGGGAAGTGTGAGCCAGTGGCTGTGTGGGGCTGAGTTGCCAGTTGGGGTGG
>VWZG01006873.1:0-11139 GCA_013396735.1 Grallaria varia
GAGCCATGGGGGCTGTGGCAGGGACAGGATGGCGGTGACAGGACAGGAGAGCAGTGATGGGACAGGACAGCTGTCCTGGGAGAGGGACACAGCTCCAGGGAAAGCAGGAGCTGCTGTCACCGAGGGGACAGTTGTTTCTCTGCATGCACAGAAGGAATGATGTCCCCAAGGGCTTGGGCTCGTCTCTGGCCGTGGCACTGAACATCTGTCCTGTCTGCTGTCCCCAAGCTCAGCACCTCACTGTCCCCATGGCAGTGAGGAGCAGGGCACCGGTGGTGACCTTGGCACTGGTGGTGACATCAGCACTGGTGGTGACGTCGGGATGTGGAAGGATCTGCCTCACCCCATCACCTTCTCACGGAGTCATGGAATATGCTGGGCTGGAAGGGACCCCCAAGGATCACACACAACCCCTGGCCCTGCCCAGACACCCCGACAATCCCATTCTGAGCCTCGCAGTGTTGTCCAAACTCTCCTTGAGCTCTGGCAGTCTTGGAAATCAGTGTCACAGGGTCACAGTGTCACCTCCGAGGCCAGCAGGGCCAACACCTTTTGGTGCTGGGTCTTGCCCAGCTTGTGGGACCTGCCCGAGCCCTGCCCAGGGGCTGCTCCATGCCCTGACCCTGCCCTGGGCTCAGGAGGTGGCAGCAGATGATGTGGGGCCACCTCAGTGTCCCACTCTGCGTTTTTAACCTTGGTGTATAAAATTCAGGAGCCCGCCCGTGGCGTTGCCACCGGCCTGGCGGGGAGCTGGTCACTAGGTGCAGCCCTTCGCTTGGGAATGAGCTGCTGGGAATAAGAACACATCCCTGCTTCCATCTTCCAGGCTCGGGAAGGAAGGGGGCAGTACATTTCCACGGCAGTCTGCCAGCCAGCAGGTATTGACACATCTCCAGCCTCACCCTCGGCTCACCCGTTCGCAGCCCTGGGCTTTCCTCAGCTGCTGGTTTTCTTGCAACGCGGGTGCGAAAGCAAAACTCCTGTCCCTGTGGAGAAGTGGAATTAAAAAAGGAGCTGCTGGGACCTCTCCAGGGCTGCATCTGAGCTGCTCCAAGGGGCGGGCAGGCTCTGCAGCTCCTTGACCAGCCCTGGCTCCCTGCAGCACGCAGCCCTCCTTGGCCGCAGCAGGGAGGCCACAGCCAGAGTTTCTTCTCCAGCATTTCCATGCTTCTGACATTTAAGGCATGAACGCCTTGACTTTTTCCAGGGTCTTCTTTCACAGGGAAGGTTCCCAAGCCACACGTGAGGCCGGGAAGCTCTAATGCTGCCAGGAACCCGACACTACTCCCAGACAGCCAACGTGGGGTGAGTGGGCTCCCTGCGTGTGTGGGGGATGCTCCATGTGCCCCCCAGCCCTGCCACTGTCCCCTGTGAAGTGCCACATCCCACGGCCTCCACATACCCCTCGTCCTGCGAGTCACAGGCTGCCCACGGTGGTGTGGAGCCATCCCGTGTCACAGCCCCTCTGCTCGGGCTGCCTGGGGGTGTTTCCCAAGGACAGCACAGCCCAGATGGACCAAACCCACTACTTTTCCCTAAAATAAAGAGCTTGAGACCGAGGTTTTGGGTGCCAGTTGGGAACACGGGGGGCTTGATGCCCTTCCCTCGCACTGTCATGGACCATCCTCGTCTCTGGGTCCATGTGCTGCTTCTTCAGCCTCCAGTGAGTTTTTTACCACAAGTTTTCCTCTTCCTGCCTGTTTTCAGGGAACGTGAAAAGAAGGGAAAGCCAAGCTCTTGAGGAAATTGTCAGATGCAAATTCAGCCCTGTCAGGAGCAGACAGGCATGAACCAGGACACATTTTGGGCATCTGCAGCCTTGAGGGGCACAGCTGGAGCTGGGCTAGAGCTGCCCCTTCCCTCCCCACCCCTCTTTCTTTTTTCTTCTCCCTGTAAAGAAATACGAATAAAAAAGTACACCTGAGTGTTAAGAGTACAACAGGACTTTATTATAGGAATTACTATTAAACATCTTTAAGAAAAAAATCACTTATGGAAATAAATTCTAAACCAGCCACACTCACAAACATCACAGATCAGTTTGGTTTGTTATTTTTTAAACCCTTTGTAGAGAAATGATACAAACATCACTGAGAATTGTACATTTTTATGTAAGAAATGCATTTTGGCTCCCAAGCCAGGTTTGTGGCCTTTTTACTCATTAGACCTGATTTTTGGGGTTTTTTTAAAGGACACAAAAATAATCCTTCTCCGTCCTCCATTAAAACGATGCTTTGTGCCTCCAAGATATTTTGATATGGCTACAGAGTGACATCATTCTGAGGCTGTGCCTGGCCTGGGATGTAAGGGCACGTTGTTGGTGGTGTTGGCCAAGACATCCGTCCCCAGGGCCCCGTGCCAGCCCCGTGTGCCCGCAGTGCAGAGCCTGCGTTGGGCACAGGGCACACCCCCTTTGTGGCCGGGGGATCTCACCCGCCTGTGCCCTCCCCACGTGCCAGCTCACAGCCCCCAGACCACCCTTCCCTCCTCTGCCTTTTTCTCACAGCCCTGTGGGCTCCAAGGGGTCACGGGGAGCAGATGGTGATGGACACTTTGGGGACGTGCTGAGGCAGAAGGCAGAGGCAGCTGCTGTCCAGGGGCTCCTCTGCCAGCAAACCTTGGCTGGCTTACAGAGGTGACTTGGAACGGGTCACCCGAGCAGACCGAGAGGAGGGACAGCGTAGAGCAGACTGAGAGGAAGGACGGTGTCCACCTCTGGCTGAGATGAAAGCAACAGGACTGACCTGTGAGGTGACGTGGGACGTGGCCTGCACATCTCCAGCCTGCCAAGGAGAGCTCAACTGACCCTCTGCAGCCACAGCACAACCCAGCCCATCCTCAGCCTGGACTGGGAGCACAGGGAACCTTCCAAGGTTCGGCAGCTGTGAGCGCCCTGGAACAAGTGCCCTGCTGCCTCTGCCCTCCTGTAACCACGTCTGGGAGAGCAGAACTCCCTTCCTCAGAGCCCGAGCACCCGCCTGCCTCTTGGTGCTTCCTGTGCTCATGGAAACTTCGCCGGAGCGCAGCCCTCGGTAGCCAAGAGGCGCTGGAACAGTGACAAGCTGATCCGGTTCCAAGCTTGATTTTCTTCCAAATATGCAGAGCTGCTTTGGACTGGGAAGGAGTAATGACAGCCTCCTATGGCCCCGAGGGCCAGCAGAGGGTAAGGAAGGAGCCCCTCCTTCTCTTCACCGCTCTCAGGCTGGGAATGAAAGTCCCAACCAGGGACTAAAGGATTTTCTGTTCCCAGATTCACACTTAGGCCCTTGCACCCCAAGCCAGGAGGGGACATGCTCCTCCAGACCCCCATCCTACCTTGCACGGTGCAGAGCAGCCCAAGGCACAGCCGGGCACCCCACAGGGAGCAGGGGGGGCTTAGAGCCTTGCCCATGGCATGGCATGGCCAGCTTGGCATGGGATGGCTCTAACGTGCCACTGCTCGGGACATGCTCCTCAGTCCTTCCTTCGAAAGCAAAGGAGCGGACACCGAAGTTGGGATTGTCCGGGTGGGTTGGGAATTCTGCTGCTTTGATTTTAGGAACCCAAAGCTCGCTGGCATCCCAAAGTGCTCCCAGCCCAGCACATCCTGCCCTCGCCCTGGGCACCCTGGGATTTGTCCGAGCGCTGGTGCCACCAGGAGCGCTTCATTGGTGCTGATGAGACCCTACCTGGACCCTGCAGCCACAGACACCTGGCAACAGCCCCAACCCTGGCCGGGAACCAGGAGAAAGCGAAGGCCAGGGGTGCCCCCTGATCGCCACGGCGGCGGCGAGGGGCCGACGGCAGTGCCCAGCAGGTGCAGCGGCCGCGCCGCTCGCGGGGGGAAATCTTGGCGTCCACTTCAAAGGCACGCGGGCTCCGCTGGGATCGAAGAGGAGCCTGTCAGGAGCCAGCGCCTGCAACGGGGACTTCTGTTACCAAACCCCGTGGAGAGGCAGGGAAAACAGTTGCGTGAGTGTTTGATGGCTGGGGCTCCAGCGTCTGCCGCCTTCGCAGCTCCAATCCTGCAACATTTGCGCTGCTTCGCGGGAGCCAGAAAGTGAAACAGGCACGTCTAGAGCCACCTCCTGCATTTGGCAGGGAACGCTGTGCCGATAAAGGAGGAGAAAATGTGCTGGCGGGAGCGAATTCTGACTTTACGCTCGTCACTCAGTACTTACACAGCAAAGGAATTTGTTTATGTAATTATTTTTAGCCTGACAGCATCTCCGAGAGCTGCAGTGATTCTGGCACTGTGGGCACGAGGAAGGGGCTCTGCTCCTGCCCCACACCAGACCTGGCAGCGCCCCCAAGCCCTTGTACAAACTCTCCATGCTGAAAACACCTCCACCAGCCTTGCAAACACCCAGCTCAGGCTTTGCCTCTTACCTGCAGCGGGGGCACCCCTGAAGTGTCCAAGCTCCGGGACCATGCCCAGCACCCCACACCCTGCGGGACGTGTCCTGCTCCATCAGTGAGGGTTAAACTGGTGGGAAATCCAGCCCTTGGTGCTGCCCCACAGCAGCACAAAGCGTCCCAACTTCAAGGCAGTTGTAGCAATGCCAAAGGCAAATGTTTAATTCAAAGTGAAACGCCTAGGAAAAGAAGGCCTTTCCTTTATAAACAATTTATATTATTTGACTATTACCTGATCTGAATCTCTGCTCATTACTCCTAGCAATAATAGACAACACCTGTTAGCTTCCCTTTCTCACGTGGTTTTTGTTCCAGTGTGCGCAGAGTGAAGTTGCATCAGACCACTACAGATATGTTCAGGAGTGCTCCGGCCAAGCAGACCCCACGTGTGAATGGATCCTCATTAGTACGACTGATTTCATTCCTCCCGCGACGCCGCTGGGATCGAGAGAGCAGGCGGGACTGCTCCTCCCCAGCCTGAGCTCCACTGGCTCCTCCACAGCTGCTCACAGCAGCTGCCCACTTTTTTTTTCTCCTTTTTCTTTTTTTTTTTTCCTTTTTGGCTGATTTTCTGGATAGGAAAAGTTGTTTTCAAACCGGCTGGTAAGAAAACATTGTGCCTCACTTCAATACTTGTACTTCCGAGGAGTACAACGGAGGGGGAACAGCCAAAATCTGGGTGATTTGTTGGGTGGGTTTTTCCTTTTTCAGCCATCTCCTGATGAAGCCTCGTGCACGTCCTATGCCAGCAAGAAACCCCAGTGCTGGGACCTGCAGGGAGGGAGGGGAAGGGGAGGGAAGGAGAATGGCAAGTGCTCAGCCTCAGTCACACCGTGACCAGCACCCGGGGCTGTCCCCAGCCACAGCACCCATGGCCTTTGTCCCCACCCAGACACGCTCTGGACCCAACCCAAAGCCAGCCAGGATGGAGGAACGGCATCACTCACACACATCCCCAGGTGCCTCTCACCATTTACTGCCCCTCCTTCGGCGTCTCCTCCTCCTCCCGGAGCTGTTGCCTCCGTGCTTGGAAGTCTTCATCTGAAAGGCAGAGGCGGGCAGGGGCTGTAGCCACTTCCACACCAGGACACTGGTCACTGTGCCATGGTGCAAGCTCCAGGGAGGTGCCCCAAGGGGAGGGGAGGTGTCAGTGAGGTGCCCCTGTCCCGGGGCAGGGACTTCCTCGCTCAGACAGACAATTCCCAATGAGACACTGGGATTCTCTGCCAGCAGTGAGAACACAGGAAGAAGGTTTTGGCCCACAGGGTATCTCTGCCAGGTGGTCACACCTGGGCCATCCCCGGAGTGACCCGGGACCACTGCGGGACCCAGCCAGCCACGCCGAGCACAGCACACCCATCCCAGCACAGCATTCCTTACCATATCCATGTCCTTCCACGTCATCCAGAAGATTTGCTGTGGAAGCCGCTGTCCCCATCCTGCGCCCTCCGCTAAGGAAAACCAGTTGTGGGGCTGGCATGTGGCTGTGGCACCACAACTGCCCTCCTCATCCTGCAGCAGCCAGGACACCCCAGCCAGACCGTGCCCTTGGGAAGCCCCTGGGAGCATCTGGGTGAGGCCCCTCTGACAGCCCTGTGCCCTCCCCAAGTTCCCCAGCCCCTTTTAGGATACACCTGATGCTTCAACAAGTGTTTTCTTTTTGATTTTCTCATCTTTGTCTTCTCGGAGAAGGCTCTGGCAAGTTCAAACAGCTTCTTGCGCGTGGCTGGAAGGAAGCAGCCAGGTGAGGGTCTCATCCCAAAACCCTTCCCAAAGCTGCCACTGGCGATGGGGAGATGGGCAGGGCGAGGGTGTGAGAGCCACCCACAACCCTGTGGTGATGCCCTGGGTTTGCCTGGGAATAACAGGACTGCACAGCTCTGCCAGGCTCTGCCAGGGAGAGAGGGATGCCTTGGCCCTGGTGGGAGGTGCTGATGTTTTACCCTTCTGTTTGGATTTTTATGACCTTCCTGACCCAGACTGACCCACCCTTCCCAGCGTCACCACTGCCTGCAGCCTGGCTCAGGGCGCCCAGGGACCTTGGTCTAGTTTGCATTGGGAGAAGCAGGTTGTGACTTTCAGAGGAAAGGATTGGAAAAGGGACAGCTACAGCAAACCCTTGACTTGCTTTCCTAGGATTCAGACAAACCCTGGTCACAAATTCCTCTACCCAGCACTGCCTGTATCCTCCACTCACACCACAACCCACAGGTGCACCAGGGACAGACGGACAGTGCAGAACTGGGGCAGCAAGACCCAGGGCTCCCTCTCTCACCTGCTGTGCCAGTGCCCAGCCCAGGAGCATCCTGCCACTGGCAAGGGCCAGGAGAGCACCACAGGGCAGCGAAGCACCAGCCCACAGCTGTGAAATGCAGGTGGAAGCTGCTGCCACCTCTCCCCCTGCCTACCCCACTCCCAGCTCCCCTCCAGCCCACCCAGGCATCCCACTGCCAGCACAGTGCCTGCACACCAACTCACATTTGCCCATGTGTTTCAATTTGTCTCTGAATAAGGCATCGTCAGACACGGCACCGCCGGCCTCGCTGGTTACAGAGGGGGCTACATCACCTGGAAGGCAAACATCTGGTCACCGGGAGCGTGTGAGGAGGGGAAGCTCCACACAAATCATTTCCATGACCCAGTTCCAGCGCTAGCGAAGCACAGCCCTGCCACGAGCACAGCTGAGCGAGAGCAGGAGGGAGGAGGGCACTGCCACACGGGGCTGCCTCTGGAGGAGGACACTGTGCACACACCCACCCTGCAGCCCACCCTCGCTGTGAGCCTCTCACCAGTGGACGTGGGGCAACTGGTGGCTCAGTCCCAGCACCAGCACCTCTGTGCTGCTCCAGAGACAGCAGCTCCAAATTACCCCGGGCATTTACTGCACTCTGGGTTTTGGATTGTGGTACCCAGGACAGCAGGGTCACTGGATCAGGAGCAGGACTACCAACTCAGTCAGGTGATCCAGAGACCCCCAGAGCCATGTCCTCCAGGCCTGTGCCCCTTCCCCAGGTCCATGTGCCCAGCTGGAGCTCTGCCAGGCTGCCCAACCACTGCATCTTGCCCAACCCTGCGCAGGGCCATCGACGGACAGCAGGTCTAATTCTGGCTCTGGGCAGCTGCTCCCTCACTGAGGTTAATCAGGATTACCCGGGAACAGTCATTATGCCTCCCAGGCATAATCCTCTGCTCCAGCCCAGGCAAGGGAGGGCAGGGATGGACAGAGGCAGGATGTAGGAGCACCTTCAAGAAGGGAGGGCAGGAGCACCCATTCTCATCACCCATCAGCTCCTCTCCTGTGCTGGGCGGGCAGCAGGGAGGGATCAGCCCATTTCCTCCCCCCACAGCCACTGTGGAGGCAGCAGGGCAGAGGGATGAGAATGCAGGGGCTGAGGAGCATCCTGCTGCAGAGGGATGGTGCTCACACATGTCCTGGAAGTTACCTGATAATATGGAGGAAAAAGCAAAGTCGTTGCTGACAGCAACACTGGTCGCCTTGGATTTTTTTGACTCATATTTCAATCGATCTGAAAAACAAAAAGCGTGGCGCCCGCTCGATCAGACCCTCGAGGCAGAGCACGAGGCTCCCTCCCCTGCAGCTGTGCAGGGACAGGCTGATGGCAAGGGAGGGAGCTGGGGCTTCCCTTCAGCACAGCAACCACAGTAAAACCATCAGCACCCTCAAACCCTCCCCATGGAGATGGACAAGCAGCCAGCTCACTGGGAAGGAATATGGTGACAGGGAAGGAGCAGTCATGGGAAAACTGCTCTCCAGTGCAGGCCTGCCAGCACCTGGGGAGGGTGCACGGCCAAGAAGGGCTTGGAGGGCATTTCCAAAGCTCCTTGCTATGGATTCTGCTGGCCTCTGCCATAGACACTGCAGAGAGGTGGGCAAGGAGAGGAGAGGCTTGTGGCCCATCCGTGTGTGCAGGACAGATGACCTGCCACCAGCCTGACCACATCCTGCACCGGCTCTGCTTTGGCACAAGCCACGATGCCATGGGCAGGGCAGTGCTGCCAGCAGCCAGTGTCACGGGGTGGGCACACCCCCAAAAAGCAGAGGTTTCTGAAGGCACTTCTCACCTCTCTCCAGGGCGAGGAGGAAATCCCGGTTCCTCTGGAGCTCCTTCATGAACTCCTCGTTCTGCAGGAAGAGCGCGATCCTCTCGTCCTCCAGGTACTGCTTCCAGCGCCGCTCCTGCTCCAGGGAGCCCTGGCCCCGCGGGACGAGCCCCCTCGGCAGGGGCTGCCGGCAGCCCTGGGAGCCCTGCTGGGGGGGCAAACACGGCGGGGGTCAGGCGGTGGGCTCGATGCCTGGGGGTCCCTGGGTGCCTTGGGCTGCTTGGCCTTTTGCCCCTGTTGCACTGCACCCCCAGCCCTGACAGCCACCGACTGCTCCTCCCCAGCAGGTCCCTCCCTCCTGGGGCAGTGTCCCCTTAGGATGGTGCTGCTGCAAAGAGGACAGAGGGGCATCACTGCCTCTGCCCACTGGGAAGGGAGACAGGGCAGAGGGGACAGACATCCCACAAGGGAACCTCTCGGAGCCACAGGGGCTCCTGTGCAGAGCACAGGGCTGGCACAGACATTTAACTTTAAACTGCGGGGTTGTGCCCCGACAGAAGCCGGCGTGGAGGCAGAAGAAGGGTCTCAGCCAACGTTGCTGCTTTTATTTCCCATCTCTAAGAGAGGAGAGTCTGCGATTTCCTGCTGACAATCGTCCCTGTGCGAGGCACATCTCACCTCGCACCTGGGGAGCAGCACAGCCGCGTGCCACGGCACAACCTCCGCCTTGCCTGCAATAGTTGGCTGATTTGTAGCTGCTCCCAGAGAGCCATAAAAAGCAAAAGCACACAATTACCGGGGAAAGAAAAGGGCAGCTGCTCCTCTCCTCCCCTCTGAGCCCAAATGAATTGGCACGCTCCTATTCCCAGAAAGGTAATAGAGCCCACGAAGCTCAACTTGCAGGGCAATCATTCATGAAAATGTGGCAGAGCTGCCTTTGGAGCTGAAAAGGGAGGGAGGAGCAGGGTGTCTGCAGCCCCTTCAGCCCCTCGCCATGCCAGGAGGGCGCTGTCCCCATTTACAGTGTCAGCAAAGGGTCGAGGGACACTCCAGACTGCAGCATGCCTGAAGCCGAGCTGGATGCCCAGCTCAGTCTGTGCCAGGGCTGCTTGTTCCCCACGGGATGCTGCCCACTGCCTACCCTGCCACAGGCACCCAAACCTTGTGGCTCCAAAACTGCCCCAGAGCACGTGGGGACTCTGATTTCCCAGGGTCAATCCCTCTGGCTTGCATTAGGTTTCCCACCCAACTTCCACTGCAGCAGCCCCTGGGTGCCCTGGAGGTGCTGCCCTTCCCAGGAGTGTTACTGGTCCTGCTGCTCCTCACCAGGGCAGCAGGTGAAATTTTCAAATAATTGAAAATATTAAGTGCTTATGGCAAGTGGCATTTCTGGCACTAATCACTGGGATAATGGCAGGAAAAACATCAAAGCCTCGCTGAAAGATTCCCCTTTCACACCTTGCCCGCTTCAGTCTTGCCTTGAACAAGACACGCTCCAAGACTTTTGCTTAGTCCACAGCTGGTACCCAGGTGCTTCCAGAGTGCTGGTGCTGCAGCTCAGGGTGGCTGGGGACAGGGATCAGTGCTCCTTGCCACACCGTAGAGTTGGGATGCAGGCTGGGAAGGGGAGCAAGTCTCACCTGTGTGCTGGCTGTCTGCTGAGGCAGGATGCGGAGGAAATCCTCGGGGAGGTTGCCCAGGAGCGGCGGGTTCCAGTTCCTGTAGTGCCCGGGTGCCAGGGTGCTGCCAGGGCCTGGCACATCTGTCCTGTGGGGCAGGGACAGACAGCCCCTTTGGCGAGGGAGAAACCCAAAAAACAGCTGCCACAGCAGCACTCACCCGACTCCACCAGCTGTCCTGGGAACCAGACAAGCCCAGCACACCTCCCAAACCTGTGGCGTTAGTGTCAGCTCTGGAGAATGGAAGGCTTTCCTAGTACGACTGGAATCTTTGGGAGCTGCATTTCAAGCCTTACCCTGCGACTTCGCAGACTGGGTTTTCCTTCTCCCTGTTTCATTCAGACTCCCAAAAACCAGCCTGCTGGAGCCCCAGCATGGCAGGGATTTGCCTACAAAGCTGAAGGTCTCTCACCAGATGTCACACCCAGCCTGCACAGTCCGTGTCCAAGGAGCTGGCACAGAGGTGGCCAGGGCACCACGCTTGCTGTCCCACAGCCCCACACCTACAGCCACTGTGGTGCTGCTGAGGAAGAGCCCCCACCCTGCCAGGCCACAGACGCCAGGGCTCAGTGGGCTGGCAGAGGGTCAGACTGACCACGCAGAACCCTGGCTGGCCAGCACCTGGTGTTTTCGAGCAGGGGTGAGCACTCCCCACCCCCAGGAGCTGATTTTTGCCATTCCACACGCTGCCAGAGCGGCCTTCTGGGCCCCTCAGCTGTTCGTGTTTTAGGGCCTCACAGGGATTTTTGAGCCAGCTGTGAGCTTCATTCATCACCCTTGCCTTCGTCCCACCCGGCCCTAACAGGCTGCAGCGAGATGCCCCGTGCCAGGGCCAGCTGATGGCAGCCTGGCCCCAGGTGTGGCACAGGGTGCCCCAGGGACAGGAGGCGTGTGGGGCAGGGGGCTCACCTGAGCGGGGGGCTCACCTGGGGCAGGGGGCTCACCTGGGGCGGGGGCTCACCTGGGCGGGGGGCTCACCTGGGGCAGGGGGCTCACCTGGGCG
>VWZG01006873.1:11189-21769 GCA_013396735.1 Grallaria varia
GGGGGGGTGGGCGGTGCACGGGGATAGCGGCTGCTGAACGCTTGGCTCTCGTAGGCAGGAGGGGAGTAGACAGGAGGGGGCTCTTCATCTGAGCTGTCCGGCTCCAGGGTCCGCTCCAAGATCTGCAGGGTGAGAGCACGGGGTGAAGGCAGGCCAGGGAAACGCTCCCCACGTGCAGCAGCAAAGCAGGGACAGCATGGGCTGAACGACACTGCAGAGGGTGGGGGCAACCTCGTGGCACTGGTACCCCGCACCACGGCGGGTTTGGTGGAGTTTGGAGGTGCCGCTCTCAAGGGACGAGGGTGGGTGAGCCTGTCCTTGGGGGCACACAGCCCTGGGGAGTCCCTCTGACAGCAGCAGGAGGGTCTTTGTTGGGTTTTGGGGTAGGAGAGAGCAGGAAGAGCACTTTGCCTTAAGCCCAAGCCACAGGAGGCAGGCTGTGTGCTGCAGACCAGCCGAACAGGCACTCAGCAGCCGAGGAGCACCGTGCCCAGGCAGAAGCGAGGCAGGATGAGCCTGAGGTGCCCGCCCATGACAACCCAGCCAGGGCAGCCCAGGCAGGGGAGCCCCAGCCAGGTTACCTCGGGGGGGATGCTGTCCTCCGAGTCCGAGCTGTCGTCACAGCCGCTGCCGTCCAGGTTCATCTGCAGGAGCTGGTCAATGGTGGCATCCACAGCGCCATTGTTGGCTCTCAAGACACACTCGATGATGTCGTAGTCCATGTTGGGGAACATGGTCTTGAAGTCCTCCATGGCCTGGTTGAACTCCAGCCGTCGGACCTGCCTGGCGGGGCGGCTGTTGTTGAGCTCCTGGGTGGAGGAGCCACCACGGGAGCCGCCGTTGCTGCTGCTGCGGCGGAAGAGGCTCGTCATGGCGGGGCGGCTGCGGGGGCACGGTGCCCACGGTGCTGCTGTGCCCGCCACCCTCCTCATGGGGGGCTGCCCCGGCAGCCAGCGGGGACCATGGGTGGGTGCCGGGGGTCCCGCTCCCCGCGGGTCAGCCCCCGGCACGCTGCGGCATCTTCCCACCTGCGGCAGGGAGAAGAGGGGAGAAAGTCACCCACAGAGGCACCGCGAGGTCCCCATCGCACCAAAGGACATTCGGTTCAATTCAACCCATTCCACTGGATCCTTGTGGGACTGTCCAATCCCTGCAGCGGGTCCGGCACACCGGAGCGTGGATGTGCCATGCCGGGAGCTGTACAAGCAAAATGCAAGGCAAGAAAAATGGCATTACTTCCACCGCCGAGGGCTGCCCAGATTTAACATTCCCATGTTTGACATGTCTTTATAAACACAGTAAAATCACTCTTTAAGATAAAACACGGAGTCGGCTCAGAGAATGTCAGAGTAGGGGGCTAAAATGCTCTGCAGCACGGCAAATCGACTCTTTGCAAAAGCCACCAAATCCAAGATTAACATTCACTTTAAAACCATAAACAGATTATACAGCTACTGCTTCTCGTTTGGAAATGCAGGGCCAAACTCAGTTCTGGATTAACTCCACTGTTGAAACAGAATTACCCCAGGAACACTTTTGATCCATAATATCATTTTCAAAGGCTTTTTCCTAAGCGGCAGGCAGAGACCTCAGGATAACTGTCCCTAAATGGTATTTAATGCAGAAGAACGTGCCAAGCACATTTCTTAGCAAAACAGGGTATAATCAGATTCCAAGCCATTAGGAGGAGCAGGCACCTCTGAAGGTCACCCAGGCTCTGCCCTCCCCAGAGCCAGGCCATGTATGACAGCCACAACCCCAGTGCTCGCCTGGCCTCGGCCACAGTGCCATCTCACAGCCCAAACCTGCTCCAAGGGGTTCCCAGGGGCTTTCAGAGCCTGCTGAGGGCGAAACACACTTGGAAAACACGGGGAGCTCAGTGGGAACTCTGGGAGCAGGTCTGCTCTGGTCATGCTGGTTCACCCCAGCCTTCATCCCCAGGGGCAGCATTGCTCTGGCTCAGTACCAGGGGGATCACAGGGCATGATTCCTGCTCCTGATCCTGTCACTCTCCACTCTCCTTCCCTGGCTCTTTTTGTAATGCTGGAAGCATTTACATCTGGATGCACCAACAACAGCCCTGTGCAAACACCAGAACCAGTGCCCTGCACCTTGGACAAGGGTGCCTGGGCTGAGCACGGTGCCATGGGGACCCCAGCCAGAGCCACCTTCCCACGGCAATTTTTCAACCTGCAGGACAGGACCTGTGGAAAAGCAGCAGGAGGTTCATTGCTAGGCACGAGGGGCCACTTCCAAACAGGACCAGGAGCCACCAGCTCGCTCCTGGTCACTAATGGTATCCGTTTAAGTGACCACTCACCCAGGAACTGTCTCCATCCCACTGTTGCTCTCCCTCCCCAGGATCTGCTCTGGCTTGCAGGCTCCAGGCACGGAGCAGCGCTGTGTGAGCGGAGCAGGAACAATTCCAACAGCTCTGCCCGGCTCTATTCACCGAGGACAAATAAATCCGCTGGAGTCAATTAAAAAAATGCTGCTGCTCGGTTCCTCCTCCGCTCCCTTGACTCATTCCCAGCAAAGAGCTGGCATTGTTCACACCTCTGGAATTATACTTTAATTGCAATATTGCATGGCTGGTTTAGTCACGTATTAAATTGAGTTGTAACACATTCACAGGGTACACACCTCCCTAAAAGATTTGGCTACTCCAAGAGGATGGGGAAAGAGCCTGGACACCCAGGGAAACACAGCTTATGTGGGACACACTGCAAACACACACGCAATCCACGTACAGAGATGAGAGTTTCTGTGGAGAACTGTCAGCTCAGAAATTCTGTGCCAGCCCATAAACCTCAAATAGCAAAATCAGGCTGGAAATCCCTAGATACCCTTAAAAATCATCAGGTCTATAAAGATCATCAGATCTGTTGCTGGAGGGGTCTTTGTCTCCCAGCATTTGACCTCTGAGTGTGTATTTAAGATCTTCCCTGTAACCACGAGGGCCATGGCCATGCCAGGCATAGGCAATCCCCCTGCCATCCCCCTGTGCTTCTCCTAATGCCAACACCCCTGCTCTGGGGAGGTGTTAGTGAGCACTGCATGAGAGTCTGGGACAACTCCCTGGAAGTGCTGGGTAGCAATGGAGAGCTTCTGGTCAGAAGACACATGAAATTAGGGATGAGGACAAGATATTTATACACCAAAAAGGCTCTGCTGCACATCTGCCTTCAAACAGTCCCACAGGAATGTGCTGCTGGGACCTTCCCAGCCCTGAGCTACACCCTGGGGATTCGGGGCCCACAGGAGCTGCTGCAAAGGGCACCTCTGGCAACACCGAAGCACAGTCAGTGCTCCTGGCACAGACCAGGGCAGCTCCATATGCCCTGTGGGCACACACCACTGTGGGCAGAGGTGACAGCAGTGAAACACCACAAATGAAGGCTTTTATGTCCACTTTTTAAAGTCCTGCTGCTAATCCAGAGAAATTCAAACCACTACACCAGCATGAGTTAAGATCCAGGGAAAAGCCAGTTGCCTCATTGGCAGGAGTCGATTTAAAAGATCAACTGGTAGTTGCACTCCGAGGATCCTCCCCAGTTCCTGCGTGTCCGCAGCAGCGTGTTCAGGTGGAGAGGGCAGCAGGACCCCCAGGGAAGGGGCTCAGCATGTTCCTGGCCCTTATTTCTGTGATGTCAGTGAGGGCCTGGGAAGATGCCAGGAAAAGCAAAATCCTTTGGATTTCCCAAAAAGGGAAAGAAGGAGCTGGCGTGTGAGTGCAGCCCAGGCATGAGCACGGGTGCGCTCGGGGCACGGGCTGGGCTCCTCCTCGTGCCCCCATGTGCAGAACGGGGCTGTGATGACTCGTTTAGCTGCTGCCTGATCAACTTTCTTCCCGCTGGAGAACAGCTCTCGCCCTGTTATCCTGCAGAGAGGGCCCTGAATGCTGTTATTCATTCACCCAAGGCCGGGCACAGGCGTAATCCTTCTCCCTTCTGCTGCGTCCATCACAGGAGGGGCTTAAAGGCTTTGCAAGCTCTGGGTGCGTGTGTCCCCAGCCACAGGTCGCAGGGAGTGGGGAGGTGGCAGCAGGGACACTGGTGGGGCTGGCACTGCCCCTGTGCCCCCAAACAGCCCCAGCAGCATGGAGTTAATCCTCCCATCCTGGCAGGGCACAGGCAGTGCCCGATCCTGGCTTGCCCTGGGGACACAGTGGCAGTGCCCAGCTGAGCCATCTCTGCATCCAGCGGTGGCAGTTGTCCTAGCACTGACCTGCACCACAGAGAAAGTGCCAGGTGACATCCCGATGCCAGCCCTTCCATTGTCAGCCCCCCAGGAAGGGCTGCCTTGATGCCACATCCACACCAGCTTTTATCCAAGTGCCTCCGTGCTACAGGATGATGCTGGTACAGAAAATGCCCATGCAGGTTTTGGTGTCATCACACAGCCAGGACAACGTGGGATGCTCTGCCACACACCTCCACAGCTGCTGTCTCACTGCAGGCTGTGCTCACGCATCAGCACAGCTTTGGGTGCAGCTCCCACCCTGAGTTCACCACTTAGAACCAGAAAGTGTGACCAAATACAGGCCGAGCTCTGGAGGAGGCACCCCCGGGCCAGCCCAGGGGCGCATCCAGCTCTTCTCCCACCCAAGCTGCCAACAACTTGCACAATTCAGATCCAAGCCAGAGCTAAGAACAAGACCTCAAAGCCAGGAGAGACCCTCAGTCAGGCTCACGGGGAGGGATAATGCTCACAGCCTTTGGGGCACATCCTCCAGTGCCCCTGGCATCCTGCCTGGGCACAGCTGCTTTCACCCAGCCCCGGATGGGCACTCTCCCCGAACTGGGCTTTTCCCATGGAGGGTCAGCTCTGGGAGCAGGCACAGTGCAAGGAGCACAGGCTGCCATCCATCAGCCATCCGGGAATGGCACAGGGAGCAGCTGGATAATCCCGGGGGCTGCTCAGCCCGGTAGTGCCATGCTGCAAACAACAGTTGCTCTGCCCTGTGAGGAACGCAGCCCGAACGGAGGAGCCGGCAGCTGGAAAAGCACTGGGACCGACTGCTTGCAGCCTTCGCCGCTCAGGGAAGAGCCTTGGCACCAAGTGCAAACAAGAATATTCCCTTCCCCAGTGTCTGCTGCGGCTCAGACAGCAGATGGGATTGCTCAAACACCGCTGAGCCAGCCCAGCCCCTCTTCCCCCCCACCGCTATCGCCACGCTGTGTTTGCAGATCATCCCTGAACACACGCTGGAGCCCTGACCTCCGTTTGCAGCCAGGATGGGGGTGATCCCTGGGTGCTGGTTCCCCCCAGCCCAGCAGTGCCCAGCTGCCCCAGGGCACCCATCACCCTGCAGCAGCTGCAAGCCCCGGCTGTGGTGCCTCGGCTGGGGATGCAGAGCAGACAGGCAGAAGCACTGCCATGCACGGGGTGACCCGGAGACAAGGGCCAACAGCCCTCCCAGCTCCTGGAGGGAACACTCCTGGAGGGAGTCTCAAAAGTAGGGACGTTAAACCAGAAATAATGGCTGTGGCCAAAGCAGATGTGCTGAGCTCTGCTGCAGCCAGGCACCTGAAAAGGGATTGCTCAATACGGGAATGAGAAGTCTGGGAACTGTTCAGTGGCTGCAGGTGCGACTGTAATAGGATTGAAGGTGGGATGAAAAGTAAATTATCAGGTACAAAAATTATACCAGTGTCTAACAGCAAACATGACAAGGATGCGCAGGATGGGGCCCTCTCAGTCTTTCCCAAATCCCCTCATCACCTTCCTCTCTGCCTCAGGGGATGCTGAGCACCCACGGCCTGGGAAAATCGCTTGGAGCAAATCCTTTTTCACAGAAACAAATAAGCACCTGAGGATCCCCTTTAATACTTGTTCTACTGTATATTGAAATGCTTGGGTTTAAGCCCTTCTCAAAGGCAAAAGCAATCAGGGCGGTGAGCACAAGTGAGCCCTGCTTGGGAACCTGTGCAGCACGTACCTCTCAGCAACAGGAAATTCCCCTCTTGGCTCTGAGAGCAGCCTTGGAGAGCAGAGGAGCCAGAAGTGCCATGGAGCAATCCTGGTCCCAGCACTGTCAGCATTCCTGCTCAGGTGCTTTTCTGGGGAGCGCTGCACACTGAATGCTTGATATCCACGTTTCAGAGAAGCAGTGGCTGCTGCTGCCTCAGGGCACGCACTGTTTTCCCAGCCATTCCCTCCTCCTGGACAGATTTATGGGAGCCCTTTGTGAGCTGACCAGATGTTGGCCTTCCACAGCACCCAGCTGTCTCCTAAACCAACGACACTGGGATCAGACCCGAGGGACACGCTCGGCTGGGACAGGAGAGCCAGGCAGGGCTACCCTGGGGACCCCTTGCCCCCCAAGAGCAGCACCTACTTTTCCCCTGCCAGTGCTGGGACTCAGCAGGATCTGCAGGGCTGCCAGAGGGTCCTGGTGCCCCCAGCCCTCGGTGCCAAGCAAGGCAGAGCCCTCGGCATTGTGCTGTTAATCCCTGGCTTTCACACATCTCCATGCCAGGACCACAGGCCCCCCCCAGCCCGTCCCAAGCTAAGCCTACATTAATGAGGTAGAACTAGATCCTCATCCAAAAAGTCGCCTGCCTTGCGAGGCCGCCTTGCACTGGTTTCATTGAAGGTAATTTGATCTTGGTAGGACGACATTCCTAAAATAGTTGAGGGAATTCAAACATGAAATAAGGTTTCCAGGAAGGGATTTTAAAAAAAAAATAGGTCAAGCAAGTGTGAGCGATTAAAGTGACCCGGCATCCCTTTGTACGCTTTAACCGCGTCTCTCTTCAACTCTCTCTCGCATCAGCGTTTAATAAATTAGATCCAAGAGGTTGCCCAAAGCAGAGAGGCCGATATAAGAATATTCCTGGAGGTGGCTGGTGGCGGTGACCTTTCCTCCTCCGGCTTTCAGCGCCGACATCAAACACACACGGCGCAGCCGACGGAGCAGCTCGGAGCTTCGCGATGGCGCACGCGGGAGCCCACGGCACAGCCCCGCGCCCACCACGGCGCCCCTGCCTCGGCTTCCCCGGCCCAAGGCTGGCAGGAGGGATGCCCAGGAGCCCCCCGTGCCCGCCGGCGTCCCCCCGGCGCCGGCCGCCCTGCGAAGCCCTCGCGCCATATGTCACCCCAACCCATCTTTAACCGCTGAGCCCTCTTCTCCCTTTGTGCTCCCGGCACAAAAGCGTCCGGGAAGCAGCTGGAAGTGAAAGAAAATCAAAAATTCCTGCGGAGACAAAGGTGTGTGACGTTCCCTGGGGCTGGGCTCAGGGCAGGGCGTGCTGAGGGGTTACTGCCAGGCAGTTTCGGGCTTAGATTTGGGCAGAGAGGACCTAAAGGGGAGTGGGAGAAAACGAACCCAAGCTGGGGGCAGGGCTGCCCCTGCTCCCTGGATAATTAGCACGGCTTATTCCCAATTGTTAATTTGCTGTTATAGGTCAAGGGTCACAGAAATTAAAGGACAGGAGGGGGAAAAGGGAGAAAGAGCCTGAGTAGAGACAGTCCCTTCCCCTCCAGCTCTTTGCGTAGCAGGAACAAACTGGAATGGACTGGGATTACACTGCGCTGCCCCTGCCCCAGCCTGGCGTGGAGCATTTCTGCAGGATTTGGCCCTGGACATCCTGCCAAGGCAGGGCCAGGCAGGGCCAGGCAGTGCAGAGCAGGCACAGCCTCCAGCTCTCCTGCCGTCAGGGTTTAAGGGCCATGGCTCACTGTGCAAAGGAAAAATCCCGTATTGATTCACTCCAGGCTCCGGAGCCCAGACCACACGAGTTTCTATGGAAACAAAATTAGTGGAGTAAAACTCTCCCTGCTGGCACACTGTGAATTATTCACCAGGACAGGCCCCTGGCCAGAGGGGCTGCTGAGAAGATTTAAAGGTGATCACAGCACGGCTGCCGTGATCCCCCTGCCCTTGGGGACCAAACCACAGCCGAGGAGGAGGAAAGGACCTGGGTTTCCACACCGCACAAGGGATGTGGGAAGGTCCTGCGCTTCCATCACCACATCGGCAGCCTCCGGGGTCCCCAGGAAGGGGACAAGGGCTTCCCTGCTCACCTCCCTCCCAGCCCCTCACCACAGAGCACGGCAGTGATTCATGGCATAAAGCCAGCACAAATGTCCCTGCCTGATGCCCTCCTGCCACACACTGGCCACCCCACGGTCACCCATCCCTGGCCCCCAGGATGAGGGCAGCACTGGCCGAGCCCCGCTCATCCAGCAGTGCCTCAGCAACATGTTCATCACTGCGAGCCAAGACCGAGGGGAAGAAAGGGACTAATTAAGTCACAAACAGAGGAGGGTTTTTTTTATGAGTCACTAAGCCATATGGCTGATGTAAGCTATCCCGGGAAAGTGCCGAGCCGACAATCCGGGTGCTACTCTCCTTGTCCTGGGACACGGCGTCGCACTGTAATTGCACCAGGCTTTTGTCCTCCCTCACGCGGGGTGACATTGCTCAGCAGAGGAGAACCTGCTTGAAAAGCTACACCTCACCAGGGACAGGTATTTAATTCACCCCCTACGTCAGGTCCCTCCTGCCAGCCCCCAGCACGGGCTGCTCCAGCCTGGCACGACACAGCTCACAGAGAGCAGAAAAGCCCTGAAAGCTGAAATACTGACTTTGCTCCTTTCCTTCTGCTCCATCACAGCACATGGCAGATATACACAGAAATTACATGGGACACTAACCTGGGTTTGAAGCCATGCCAACGCTCAGAGAAGCTCTCAGTCTCCTCAGCAGCAGCGTCACTCCTGTGCCAGCACAGCCCTGGTTTTGGGCAGTGAGGGGACCCAGACCCCAGCAGTGGCTCTGCTTGCTGCCCACTCTGTCACCAGCCATGTGCTGGGCTCAGCCACCAAAACAGGTCATATTATTCTTCAAAATTGTATCTCACTTCTCTTTAATTATTTTTAAGTTTGTATAATTAATCCAGGTACACCCCGTCACTATCCTGTGCCAGTTGATCTGCACTGGCGTGACCACGGCAATCACCAGCTAGGGAGGTTAAAAGCCCCAAGGATTTAAGAAGCAACAGTTTAGGCTCCAGGAACTGGGAATCCTCCCCAGAGGCTGTACCCTGTCCCCGCTGCTGCCTTACGGCCCTGGCACGTGCTCCCAGGGACCCATCTCCACTGGCCACTGTTCCCTCCTTTTTCTGGAGTTGATCTCCCTATTTTCCCCTGTTCAGCCCTGCTTTCCTACGCCAAGGACAGGCTCCATCCCGGTGTGCTTGCGTGCCCAGCTGCGTGTGCCTTCCCTGGGGAAGCGAGAGCGAGGGCAGGGATCGACCAGCTGTCAGGCAGAAGGAAGAAATACCACTTCCAGGAGTCAGAGCTCATTTCCCAGCAATAAAAATAGGCTAGGGCTGGAGAAAAGCACCACTAATGGGGATGCACATCCCGCACCACTCCAGCCGCCAACAGGAAAGTACGCAGGGGCTGCAACTTGGAAAAATAAAAGCCATCAACAAGGCTTGGTTTTAAGCAGCACAGCCCTAGATTAGGCTCGGATTGGGGCATAAAGGATCTGCCATTCCCCACGCAGATCATTGTTGTGGACAATGCCCTCCATGTGCCAGCCTCCTCTCCCTGGCTCCCAGCTACAGCTCCTCCAGAAGATGGGAAAAGAAAACCTTAATGCTTCCTCCCAGGGAGGAGAATTGCTCTTAAGTGCTCCACTCTCCATCCTCCCCAGCCCCATTATCCCTTGTCCAGCCACACATGCTCCTCTGGGGACTTAAGGAAGAGCCAGAGTCTCCAGTGCTCATAAATGTCACCTAGAGATGAAGACCTAAAGAGTCTGTGCTTCGCAGAGTTACTGCTGGGTGGATTCTGTCCCTTTTCCCACCCGTTCTTGCTCCCCTCGCTTTGATGAGGAGGGCCCTCGCCACTGAGCAGCCAGCCTGCCCTCCCTCTGCCAGGCTCGCACCCTCCGAGCAGAGGGTCTGAGCAGGACAGTTTGACCTCCCCAAAACAAACCCTAAAGACGCTGGCAGACCCCACTGACGGGGACATGGCAGGGCCCAGCCGTGGCAGCAGGGGACAGTTCCCGCAAGGCCCTTACTGTGGGTTTCAAGACACTTGTTTGTTTGTTGGTCACTGGGCAACCGAGAGGATGGAAAAAACATATCAATGTCATATTGTCACCTCTGAGTCACCACTCGGCACGGGTCGCGATGCCCCGGTCCTTCCGCTGCTGAGCAGGGGGGGCTGGAAAGTGCCGCAGGCCCCCCCAAAAGCTGCTCCCCCCAGCCCTCGCTGCCCCAGTACCTTCCCCATCCCCACAGACGGGCACTCCAGTGGCCTGGGGGCACCGGTGGCCCACGGACAACTCCCCGGGGCCCTGGGAAGGCGAGGCAGGAATTTGCATTCCTATTTGCATTTCCTAATTGCGCCTGCGGGTTTCCTGGGGCAGCGGCCGGCTCTGGTTTCCATGGCAGGTTTTCGTGCGGACCCGAGAACCGAGGGAGGCACAAAAGGGTCACAATGGACCTGCCACTCACCCGCATCAAAGGCGGCCGGCGGGGCGCGACGGGACGGGACGGGACGGGACGGGACGGGACGGGACGGGACGGGAAGGGACGGGACGGGAAGGGAAGGGACGGGAA
>VWZG01006873.1:23737-42303 GCA_013396735.1 Grallaria varia
CGAGCGGGGCCGGGGGGCGTGCGGGTCCCCTCGGGGATCGGTCACCCCACCGGGCCGGGGGTCCCCCCCGTGCGGAGCGCGGAGCCCGATCCGGGGGTATCGAGGGGCGGCACCGCCCGGTCCCCGCCGCCACCGTGACGGGCGCTGGGGGTCTCAGGGGCCCCTCGCTGTGCCCAGACTTCCCTGGCACTCCCCAGCCCTGGGGTGGGCACCTCCGGCCCCGGACAGCCTGCGGAGGGGGCAGCATCTGAGGATGGATGGATGGATGGATGGATGGATGGATAGACGAAGGATGGATGGATGGACGGATGGATGGATCCCAGCTCTCCAGGCTCTCATCCTCTTCCACACCTTTGGAGTGTCCGGGCTCCTGGACCTCAGCCCCCCAACTCCATGGGAAGGAAGAGGACATGCCACTGCTGCCCCATGGCTGAACATCAGAGAGGGCTGTAACAGAGCATCACTGGGAGCACAGAGCACAGCTGTATCCCGTGTCCTGCGCTCCAGCTGACAGCTCAGGGTGGGAAGTGGTCTCTTACAAATTACAGGAGCCTATTAACACAGGGCCAAACACTTCCCCTTCCACAGAGACCAGAGGGAGATCACGAAGGGCAGTGAGTCAGAGCCTCTGCTTTCCTCTTGGCTCTCCAACCCTGCCAGCCACGCTGCAGGAGGAACCCCACACCTCTGGGCACCACGGCCTCCCACAGCACCCTGCTGCAGCCGGCAAGACCACCCAGAAGCAGTCTGTGGGTGCCGGAGCCCAAGCACACGTGTGGGATGGTCCAAAGCTCTGATGGGTCAGCAATCCATGCCGAGGTTTCTCCCACTCAATCATTTCATCCATGTCTGGGAGCTGAGCGATCCTGGGTAAAGATCTGGAAGGCTCTGACAGGGAACACAGAGATGAGTAAGAGTGGAAACACTGCAGGCAAACCTTTGGCTTTCAGTGCGCAGGGAACACGTGCCACAACATTCTCTCCCCCGAGTTAACGCAGATCAGGCTCTTCGGAGGCACAGTGCCTTGCAGCGAGCTTTGGAGGCTGCAATCTCTTCCTAATCCAGGCTTGTTTCAGGGGAAACAGGCAATTTTATATCCCTTTGATATGGGCCTTAGCTGCTAATGACACTAGGAAGTAAAAAGAAATGGGAATAGAAATACACAACTATGAAGGATTAAAATAGTGAATGTAATTCAGCCAGTTCCAATGAAATTGGTAATTCCCTGACAAACATGCCTCGCACAGAAAACACAGAACACAAACGGTTTTGTCTTGACAGCTGGTGAGAACAACCAAGTGAAAAAGTGAATGGAATATTTCTGACTTCTCTGAACAGCAAAAGCTTTCACGCATCCCAAAAATGTCCTTTATTTTTTTACTAAATGGGTTGGTTGGGAGGCAGGGATTGTAAATGCTCTGCAAGGAAAGCAGAGGTCTGTGCTCTGACACAAGCAGTGATTGAGGAGGCCAGAAGTGTGATGTTTCCTTAAAGGAAAACCCATGACTTTTAAAAATCATAGAATCACAGAATGGTTTGGGTTGCATGGGACCTCAAAGCTCATCTCATTCAAACCCCCCCCCAAGAGCAGAGACACCTTCCACTACACCAGGTTGAGTCAGAATAGCCCAGAAACGTGAAGTACAAAAAATATTGTATTTTCAGAAATCATAAGCCTGGCTTGCCCAGTGGTCCAGATTTGGGCTTCAGGGAGATGCAACGTCTGACAGAACGATGCGACGCTGCGGCTGTTGCCAGCTGGGGAGGGAGCTGGCTGGACAGCCTGGCTCAGCTCCTCTCAGCACTGAAATGCTCCTTCCAAACCAATACCAAAAAAGGTTTGTTTCTAGGTCAAGACCTCAGCACTCAATTTTAACCAGGGGCTGACAGTCCAATCTGAACACAGCTGTAAAATGGATTTGCAGGAGAAGCTCTGGCATTCTTTTTGTAATTAGCAAACAGCCACTAGCCATGTGCCTTTAAAGGGGAAAGCTATTTTTGACATAAAAATTAGCACGTAGTTCCTCTGTCATCCCTCGGCTGCTGCACTGGGAGCTGTGAGCGAACAATCCAAAGATAAGAAGTATAAACATGCTGAATTAAACAAATGTGTAGAAAGGGATCAGGTTTAATTTTATTCTCTGACAATTAGAAGAGATTTATTTATACACTTTTTCTTCTAAAAAGCATGGGTTAAAAGGTCCACTTAAGCACTGAGACCTCAACAGCATTTAAAAACTTGGAGTGCTTTTAATAGCTGCCTTTTGAAAATACTGTTAAATCTATTTTTGAGATGGATAAACTCGGCCACCAATGAGCAGGGCAGTTTTCCGAAGGGCCCAGCAGTGAAAAACTGTTGTTCACTTCTCAACAACTCAGCTCCCACATGGAGAGCCTGGGATAAAAAACAACACAGTGCTGCATGCTCTAAAAACCTGAGCATTCTCCAAATCCCAACTTTACTTCCTTTTCTCTTTGGTGGGAATCTAACCCTGACAGCCTTGAAAATGAACCCTAGGTGGTTTTCAGGATACAGCTCTGAGTGGTTGTTTCTAAAATAAAAGTGAGGGAAGAGCGAGCAGAACTTGGAGGCTTATCAGCACCCGGAATGCCCCAGCTAATCCTCGGCAGCCCCAGCTCCTTTATGTAACCTGGGATTGCTGCAGCTCAGCAGCTTACCGGGGTCTGGGTGGTTTTCTTTAAACCTCTCACAGACAAATGCAAACATATTAAATACTTCTTTCTACTGCCTCTCTAAAGAGAAAGTTGTTTTAAAGAGGGGGGAAACAACGCAAATAGAATTCAACACATATAATAAAATGTGTTTCTCTCTGATCCATCTTGACTGAACAGAATCTTCCCAATTTACAACGCTCAGGTGTAACTCTTCAATAAAAGGTTGAATCCTGGATTTTTCCTTGCTCCAAACACCCTCTGGAAGTGGTGGGGTGTTCCAAATAAAGAGAAGAACTGCCCATTTATATCATTGACACCATTCCTGGCAGCGTGGGTGGCTGGGCTGGCATACTTATGTCCCCGTGGCCGTTTCCAGAGCTGGCACCCGCCGCTCTCCTTGCCCAGAGGACGCCCCTCTGTGCCGCTCATCTGACTGCTCTGCCTTCGCATGGCACAAATCCAAAGGCAAACTCAACTTTAAAACTCTCAGTCGGCGCTAAGCCATTCACCTCAAGCTGAATGCTTACGGAAACTTCAGAAGGAAAAAAATAAACCCCCTATTGAACTCCTTGCAATCGGAGACCTGAATGGGCTCGATATAAACCCCACTCGAAGCAAGGGCAGCAATAGGCTTCCCTGGATGTTGGACTCGATCCAGCTTAAAAGTTTCCATGAAATAAACTAGGCTAAGCGCATCAGCTGCATAGAAACTAACTCGGTGTAACAGGAGCATCTGTTCTTCACATCCACCATTTTCTTGGAGCCTTAACACGAGGTGCCCCACGGATCACGGGGTGTGACAGTTCTGGCCTTGCTGGCTGGGGATGGACACGGATTAGCAAGGAGCATGCACGTCATATAAACTACTGGACCAGGTAGCTTTTGTTTGTCAGAAAAACAGCTTAATGTATTTGGTATGATGGCATTACAGAGCGCAGTCAATGTCCGCACTGAGACAGCTGAGGACACCTCAGACCCATTAATACATAGCACAAGGCAAATGTTTACCCAAGTACAAATGAAACAGGTCGACAATTAGCTAATGCAGCTTTGTGGACATAAACCAGGTACAGTCGAGCAGAACCAACATAAAATAAAAAGGAAACAGCCCTTTTCCTATGCCACGCTAAGAGCACCATGGTTAGTGGTTTGGGAAGCCCCTGTCACAGTGAAAAATTTCCAAGCCGGTGTTTAATGTGTTTATTCTACTGCTACACTGCTGGGATAAAAATAACAGCAGCCAGGCTGTACCAGGGACCCACTGTCAATACTGCAGTAATTGACAACATACAATTAAGTCTCACACCTGTTTATTGTAAGTAATTCATAGATAACCACTTCTAGTACACATTTTCATATTGGCTTTTTAATGCTTTCGTTCAGTTTTTGTTTTTTTTTTTTAAGCTCAGGGACACCCAAACTTCATCTAAGGGTCATCTCTGTGGCTACCCAGACCCCGAAGGCTACACCTACTTTGGGAAACTGGTGCAAGGTGGTGTCGTGGCCACGGGTCACAGAGATGGCTCGGGTTCTCCAGGTGCCAACATGCAGGTGGGCAGTGGGGAGGAAGGGCGGGGTGCATGCGCCTGGGGCCGCGGGCCAGCCGTGCCGCTCCCCGCACGCCGAGCTCCACACAGTGCAAAAACAAAGACCTCTACACATCTGGAGTAAGAACAGTGGTAACAAAGTCATAGCTACATATTCTTCTCTACATTTTTGTTTATTGAGACAAACTAATTAAAAGGCACAAACATAGGGCATATGTTTACATGGACATTATAACAAACATATACATTAAAAGTGTAGGAATGTGTTTCCTTTCTGCTAAACAGAAAGTTCCTAAGCTTTTATATATACAAAAGTTGTACAATTTGATGTCCTAAAGTACAAAAGATCATTTATAAAATTATTTTACACTAAGCTCTATTATTTTTTTTTGTTTGTTTTTGTTTTACTATGTAGTCCAAGCCCCTAGAACAGTTTCACATAAGGATACAGATACCTGTCACCTGAGCCAGCAGCCTGGCAATCACTGCTCGCACGGACACGGCCGGGGAGGAACGGAAGCAGTCCAGTGTGACTGGTCAGTCCTGCTATGACTCTGTGAAAATGCACACGCTAATCTCCAGAGCTCTCAACTTCATTAAGATAAAAACATCTCCACTGTAATTTCTTTTTTATTTTTTCCTTTTTTTTTTATTTAATGTAGAGTCTTGGGTTTAGGGTGGTTTGTTTTTTTTTTTTTTTTAAACAAAGTTTTAAAAATGTGAAAATGTGACATGATAGTCTAAAAAGTATATCTGTTTCCCTAGATTTTTGCTTTCTACTTTATGTACAGATAAACAGGTTAAGAAATAAAAAGCACATGTAGCTTAAACATGTGTGACCATTTATGGAGCAGTTCTGGGCTGGACAGCTCAGCACCCCAGAACTCCCACAAATTGATAGAAATGTGTTAACACAATAGAAGAATAACGTAAAAATGATGATGTTTGCAAATATTTACAAAGTTGAACAGATTTGCACAACACTTGATTAAGAAATAGGGGAGAAATTAAAAGACGCTCTCTGCTTGTCCTGGAGGGGCATCCTACCTAGTTAGTGGTTAGAATAAAAACTGTATACAATTTAATATAAGACAAAACTTCTAGTGAACAACTAACACGTCTGTCCCCTGCTGGAACACCAGCAGGCTCTGACTGGGAGGCAGAGGGCATAAAAATCACACCCAGGGCCTCCAGAATCTTCCAGCTTAAAGCAATATTCCTTAAGTTTCCAAGCACTCCTTTTGCTCCAAGATAAGAGTCCCATGGGGGTCTGACTGTTCAGAGACCATGTTTACATACATTTCGACTCCTCTTCTGTCAGCCATGGCTGTTTCTCACCAAACAATAACAGTTTTTTTAAAAAAATGTTGACTACAATGCTCTATTCCCTTAGGGTAATATGTTGGGTAATATTTACATCTCCAAATATCAGGTCACAATCCCTATTATATGTTGAAGTTAGAATGATAAGTTATCATATGCTTTGCATATCAGAGCTGGTATCACCTTTCCCATAGGGAATGCTGCCTGAAATTATCATATTCCCAAAGGTAAAATGCATATTTTCTCCAAAAATGCATTTTTTAAAATGACAACATTGTAATGCATTTACTCATTAAAAAGAAAAAAAAAAACCAAAACATCAACACAGACAAAGGTTCTACACTAGCTCAGAAACAGTGGACTTGCCTGGCAGGTTAGAAAGAGCCATCCACTCTGTCACAGATACAGAGGGGTCTTTGCTAGTGTTTAGATTAAAATAATTTTCTAAGTTATAGTTTGAGGGGATAAAACATAAAACTTGGGGTTTTTAATTACCTTTTTTTGTTGTTTTCTTTTTTTTGTTTTTTTCTTTAAAAACTCTGGCAAATAAGTATCTGCTCTAATTCAGCATCAGCCAGCTACAAGGTAAAACTTACTTTAAATGAAGTGCTCCAGTGAAACTCAAGCCTTAACCATGTGAGCCAAATCAAGGGGAAGATGCTACCGTGGTCTCTGATGGTGTTGCCCCAGTGTCTTAGTCTGAATTTATTATTAACTAAAACAAAACAAAACAAAAAACCCAACAGAACAAAACAAAACAAAACAAAACAAAACAAAAGGGAAAAAAAAAAACCCCAACCAAACAAAACCCAAAAAAGAACTGCTGGTAAGGATTCCATTTTAATCCTTTTTAATACTGTTTAGAACTTGTTTACCAGGGAGGAGAGGTGGGCAAGGCCTGGGGCAGGAAAGGCATGCTCTCCACTGGTCTCATGGCTATGTTGAGGGGACCAGCCAACGTCATGGGGGTGGGCAGGTTCATGGGGGACGTGATGGTGACGGGGTGCGCTATGTTCACTGGAGCGGTGACCGGGGTGGGCAGGTTCACCGGGGTGGTGAGCGTTAGCGGGGAGGTCATGGACAGAGGACTGGTTATAGTTACAGGATGCCCTAAGTTCATCGGACTGGATATATTAACTGCACTTGATACATTTACTGGACTTCTCATGCTCATTGCAGCTGCCACTGTGACTGGGTTTGTGATAGTCCCAGAAGCCACAGAGGACGTTATATTGAATGGAGTAGTAAGAGTCACAGGCGTAGTAGCAGCAGTGGAGGTTTGGCACAAGTTAGCAGCTTCTAAAAATGAGACATAAAAAAGACAAAAAGTTTTTTAACACATAAAAAAAACCCATGGACAAGATTTCAACAAAACAAAACAAAACAAAAAAACCCAAAAAACCAAACAAGAACAGGTACAAATTCTGGAAAAATTTTCTTTAGGAATTATTAGTAAGTTAAAACTGTTAACATTCTAGAGCCTACAGGAAATATAAACTCTCATGCAGGTCATTTCAATTCAGTATTTTTTTTCCTGAGAATTCAAGTGAGGTTGTCTTAGCAAGAGGGTTTCCATGTTCATAAAAACAGTACTGTACAATCAAAAAAATCCTCCCAAGAGGAACATTAGAAATAGAGGAGAGAGTGTACATACCGAATGGTACGTACTCTATAGCCTTCTCAAAGGTGAACTGACATTCTGTGAAGGTTTTAAAAAGTCATTATTAGGGACTGATAAGCAAAGCTCGTTTCAATATTTACCTGCTTATTTCAGTCTTAATTATTGCTACTTAATAGCTCCACTGCTTACAGTACCTCTACTCCAAGCCTACCCCAGCAGTACATCCTTCAACCCCCATTAGCTCCTCAGCTTCCACACGAGCTACAGCTCCACACCACGTTGGTTTGGGGGTTTTTTGGGGTGGTTTTGCAGCAAGCAGGAATGAAGTGCTGAGCAGGGGAGACCCAGGAGGGCAGTGGGCAGGGGCCGGGGAGCATGGCCAGGCACTGGGGAGCAGGGCTGGCGAGGGGGGGACGCGGGGGGAAGGAGGGCTCTCTACACATCCATCAGCACCACCTGCCGGCTACCCACACCAGGAGGCTCCAAAAAACACGAGGAGGGAAAAGGGAAGGGCTGACTGCTAAAGAAACCAGGAAAAATTACGCTCTACGTCAACATTACGGCATGGCTAAGTTGTGTCTTATTCCACATTTGTAGGGCAGGACCCCAAGCTCAGTTACACCCACTTGTCAGAGGTAAAACAGGAGCAAAGAGTCCACTTTGCCACTCGGGCAATACAAATGTAACTTTGAAAGCAACATTAGCCCCATTCAAGGGTTACTGTTGGTTCTTCAAAGTCCATAGCTAGGAGGGGTGGAAAGGAAGGGAAAGAGTAAAAAAAATAAAATAAAAATTGTGAAAATAAATTGTATTAGACTAAAAAAATCCCATCTAGCGTTGCAAAGCCACCACAATAAGTGGCACTAGCAAAGGAGAACCAGCATGGAAAGAGCAGCTCAGGCATGGCACTGACTGGTCTAACTTCACCTTCAAGAGCAGTCACACCCAAAGACACATCCCACCCATGCCCCTTCCCCAGGTAAATAAAGCTAACAGCATCAGTCTGACAACACTCCTACCCACCCACCTCCCTCACCACCCTCTCCTGCCCCAAACCACTTATGTTGAAGCACATTCGATAATCTCAGTAAGAAACGCAGGGAAAAGGAACAAGACAAAGAAAGAAACAAGGAGGAAAATAATTCTCAGAGATTTTCTAAATCCAACACCCATTTGCTTTATCTGTTTAGTGGCCTGATGATATTTAGGTTTCTGTTATCACTGCATTTTAGCATGAATAAGCTGTTTCTATAGTGTCTGATCACAGAATTCAGTTACTGGCATAACAAGGTGAAAGGAGCAAGCAGCCTAAAACACAAACAAGGCCTAGAAAAGAAAAACAGGCTGAGGAAATGGAAAGAAAGGCTAGGAGAAAAGAAACAAATAAGGTGAGTCAAAAACATTCCTAAAAACAGCCTGTGAAAAACAATAAGTGGTCACTTAGAGCTTCTAAAACATCTAATCCATGAGAGTCACATGATGGGCATTAGAAATCAAACTGTTGTGAAACAAATAAGCAGCAGTAATGGGAGAGTTTAAACTACTATATCCTAAAAACACTACACTGAAGCAATTTGTTCTTTGCAAACTGACACAGTGACCAACAACAGGAAGCACTTTCACTTCAATTATGGCAGCACAGGTAAGGTAAGCTGTGATCCAGCACTAATGAAAAACAGGATTACTGATTAGTTCATTTTGTAATGAAAAAAAAAAGCAACGGAGAGAGAAGAGTAAGTTCTCTGAGGTCTAGAAAATGCCAGATGCCAAGAGAGTTATGTGATGATAAAGTAGATGGAATAGATTGGGAGAGAAAAGATCAAAGGGACTCAGAAAGCACACAGATGCAGACTGGTGATGCAAGGACAGAGGGTGTGTGCACATATACATATATATGGACACAAATGAACAAGAGTAAATATGCACAAACACAGCTAAAAGCCACACGCAAGTCAAAGCCCACACTCCTGCCTTGGAGCAGACACAAGTTTCCTTTTGTAGCTGATGGCTGCTATGGACACAGAGAGCAAAGGGAGCAAGTAGTGGGGAGTTCATTTAACACAGCCTAATTCTGGGCCTGTTTCCTCCTGCTAGTTCTTCACTGTGACTTCTAACACCGAGAATGAAACTGTCACATTAAGACATCCTTCCTGACAGCTTGAAGTCCCTATGCAACCACAAACTCCACTACCTCACAAACCTAAACCCATCAATATTGGTTTGGTTTACCTTTCTTCCTCGCTTTGACGGCCTCTTCCCACAGTCTCAGGGTCTCTACCTGCTTTCCAGGCCAACTTGTTACGTGTTGCTGCTGCTGCTGCTGTTGCTGCTGCTGCTGTTGTTGTTGCTGTTGTTGTTGCTGTTGCTGCTGCTGCTGCTGTTGTTGTTGTTGCTGTTGTTGCTGCTGCTGTTGCTGTTTCTGGTTGCTGGTCTCTTCACTCATGCATGCTATGCCAATTAAGTAAGAACACAAATTCACCTTGAAAAGTTACTCTGTTTTCTGCTGAGAATGCAAAGGCAACTTCCATAAAGAGCATGTGGAATCTCACAGGATTCCAAGAGCAAAAAATCACAAAGGTGTTTAAAACCATATAATTAATTCTGTGACTTATAAAACTACTTTTCCAAGAGCTAAAAACCAGACTGTAAGTCAAGAACATCTGCTTTAAGTGCCACAAATGGACTTCCTTTCTGATTATTTAGTTTGTAATTAGGAAGAATGAAAGACTCCTGTGAGTCTCTAGAACTCAAGCTGATTCCATTTTTTCTAAACCTCGCCTCCTACCTTAGAAAAAACTAAAAAACCTTTTTACTTTTTATTTCAAATATGACTTAAAACTTTCAGTTTACCTTTACATCACAGAACAGCCTGTCACTACTGCCTGGCCACAGTACAGCTCATCATTTCCACCTCTAACAACTGCTCTAAATGCCTCATGTGAACTGGCTTAGCACCACCAAACTGGCTTGGGAAGCCAGAGCTGTAACCCTATACCTTCAAAAAAACTTCACATCCAAATCTCCTACTACGCTCAACAATCAGGCATTTCAGACATCACCAGTACCTTCAAATTATCCAGGGGTAACAGGAACAGCAAAGATGTTGTACATGAATACAGTTTAACAGGCTTTAAGGACAAAGTTTCCAAAGACATTCCTTGATTCCTCTGAAAACCCGTTTTATATTACTAACCATGTGGGTTAACTTAAGTTACAGTATTTTGATAGGGAAGATTTGAAAGTCAAGTCTTTGTTTGCTTGCTAAGCACTCCCAGGTCCAGGCTGCAGCACCTCCACAGAGGTTAAGTCCAGAAGGAACTATTACAAACATCTCATCTGACCTCCTGCACAGCACCAGTCAGATGCCACTAATGCCCAAAACATATTAGGGCTGGATTTAAATCCTTTTCTTGTCAGCTCCTGCCAGAGGAAGGAAACATTGAGCCCCAGGGTCAAAGCTCAGGGAAAGCAGAGAAATCTTTCTCCTAATTTTGATGAGCTCTAAGTGATGCTTTAAACCTGAAACCCGGCAGATTTTAGCAGTTCTTAAACAGTCTAAAATCTCCAAGCTATCTGTTGGACTTCTAGGCCCGCATAGTTCAGGAAACACTGTATTTAGCAGGTGAGAAAAGTTGAACCACAGGGCATTCCTAAGGGATACAGCAAACCAATTCCACACAGGCCAATTCTTGAGCAGAAGCAGACTCTGTTATTAAGTATCTACTTTTAAGAGGTGCCACCGCCCAGACTGATGGGCTGTTGCACTGTAACATCATCAAAGGCAATTCCCTTCGCAAACACATTGTTATTAGAAATGTTTGTAAAACGTTCACCTACTTTTATTGATGCCTTGTTTACAGGTATTACAGTTGATACTTTGGCTCTGCCCGTGTGTCTTTAAGTGGCTGGTGATATATGCTGCACTCAGAAGTTTACCACAGATATTACACGATACCTTTCCTTCATGGCGCACCATGTGTGTCCGCAGTCTGTCTTTGGTGGCAAAGGCAGCAGTGCACGTCTAGATGAAGGACAACAGTTACACTTGAGGGGCAGACAGCAGCACTACAGGATCAACTAAGGCCCACTGAGAGCCCTTTAGACCTTGCAGGTCATAGCAATATCCTAAGTGTATTGACAACATTAAGTTTTACCTGTATTTACAGAGAAACCAAAATCAAGCTACTAAACAGAGACTGAGGATAGAATTTGTTTCTGAGACAATCAGGACAAAAATCATACTCAGTACTACTTGACCCTTCTGAAAATAGCAGGTTGCCTTACCCTTCAAAGCAAGAGGCAGCTTATCAAAAAAGCCTAGAGCAGGCAAAGTTGTTTTTTGATACAATTTTACTGTACAAATACGAACTTGATCCCTTGAATTGCTCAATTATGTCTGTTCCCATCCAGAACAAGGAAATAAAACCTCTTCCTAATGCTATTCTTTTTACCCAAGCCTTTTATTTAATAAGATGAGTCAGTAAAACACAGGTTGGAATAAGCACGGATATTCCAAGCAAAACAGTTAATTGCTCAAGGGAAATTTAATTATTTCTCCTAGACTCAGTCATCAGCTTAGGACAACTTTCTTTCCCCTTCCAGCAAAATAACAGATCCAGAATTAACCACTCCCATCCATTTTAAATCAATATCCTGAGAGACATTTGATTTAAACATGCTGAGAAACACACTGCACACATTGCTCCAGAAATCAGCACAGAGCTGAGGATGCTGTTACAACCCCACTACTAAGTTAAGCATATGGTAAAATAGAGCAACTACGCAGTTCTCCGAGAAAGCAAAAAGCCTCTAATTTTCCTAAAAAAGCAGCCACAGCATCTTTTGAAACTTCTCCCAAAACTCCAGTGCTGTGTTACGTAGGTGGAAGTGGCTTTACTTCTAAACTTGCTTTTCAAAGCAAATACAGCTCAGGAAAGATTCACCTTAGACTGCACTGATACAATAAGGTATTGTTCTTAATAAATGACTTTAGCCCTTACTTGGCATTTGAAGGGTCTCTCTGTTGAGTGAACATGTTTAACGTGACAGCTTAAATGATCAGGCCTGCAAAAAGAGAGGAAGAGGAGAGAAAATGCACAGTTACAAACACACAGTAAAGACACCTTGACCAGTGGTGCTGACACTGCTGGGGACCCTCTACAGCCCCCATTGCTCTGCATGGCCAGAATAAACACGTTCCCCTCACCTACCAGTGGCTGTCACCCAGAGCATCTCACAGTTACCCTGGGACCCAACCAGCAGCTTAACACTTTACTCTATTCTCCTTACACACCCAAAAATGGTACGTTTGGTTGCACCTTGTGTAAAGGTGAGAGCACAACAGCTGTAAAGGTTGAGGTTTTCTCTGTTGCAAGCACACGTACAAACACAGCCAGCAGCAATGTAAGCTCCCCCCAGAGCTCTGTCAGTGCTCTCTGCCCTGCTATGAGACCAGGTGACAGTTTGTCTGCCCTGCCCCATCCGGTCACAGACTGTGGCCAAGGCTCCGTGCCCGCCCCCAGTGACACAGACGCGTCCTACAGGACCTGGATGAAACCACGCTCCTAAAAAAGTGATCACTTTTGGCCACTGCTAACCTGGTTCAGGCGGAGACCCCCACTCTAGAGGCAGACAAGGCTCTTTATCCCCTCATCAAACTCCTCAGAGGCCTGGCTCTCCCAGCCCCTCGCTACGACAGCTTAACCCTTCTTGCTTATGAAAAGCCAACAGTGGAGCATGCCTGGGATTAGCTACATGGTACCTCGAGAAGCCTTTTCCACAAACACCACAGGTGTATGGTTTCGTGATGCCACCTTCGTGAGACCTCACGTGGTAGGTCATGCGATCCTTTCTCTTGAAGCGCTGATTGCAAATGGGACATTCAAAGGGTTTTTCGTCGGAGTGGGACAGCTTGTGCCTGTTGAGGTGGTAGACATCCCTGAAGGCCTTTCCACACATCTCACAGGCGTGGTTCTTCTTCACGGGCTTGCTGGGCTTCTTCACCGTCTGCGTCACTGCCATGGCCGTCGCGCCGGCGCTGCTGCTGGGGTTGGTGGCAGAGGAAGACGTAGTGACAGTGGACAGGATGCCCGCGATAGTCGACACCAGTGAACCCCGGCTGTTGTCACCAGCGATGGTCGAGATAAGGGGCACCATTGTGGTGGGAGTTTTCTTTGGCCGTGACACTAACTTTATCCCTGTGTGGCAGGACTCGTGACGCCTCAAATGGTAGCTGTCCCTGAAAGCTTTGCTGCAGTAAGTGCACACAAAGGAGGTTTTAGGTTTTTCCTTTTTAATCCCAACAATAGCATCCTTTAATGTTTCCGGTGCAGGCTGAGGTTTCTGCGTTATTGGTAAGGGCAGAATCGGCTTCTGATCGGGCGGCTCAACAGCAGAGCTCAGGAGAGGCAACAAACTGTTCTGTGCTGCCTGCTGTTGGTGATGGGAGGCTTCGTGTGCCTAAAACCAAACATTCACACTTAAATTCTCTGGATGGGTGCTCACTCTAACACAGTGAGAACATTTACAAACGACAGGAAAGCACATTCTAGACCAAAAGCCATGGAAGGAACACAGGGGAAGGTTACATAATTCTGGTTCTGGACAAGATAAACTGCTCACACTGTAAATGCACTCGCTGTGAAGATCCTGTGGTATGTGTAGGACACAGCACAACAATCCAAGAATCATTAAGTTTCCGGAGGGCAACTTTTTATGAAAGACAACTAGATGCTTGTCAGATCTTTTACTAACACCGCATTTGATCTTTACATAACAGATAACTCATTTTGCTAATGATTGTATCAGATGCCACCTTGGGACTATCTCTGGAACTGATAAAGGTAATGACAGGAGTTGCAAAATAATGCCCCACCTTTAAGTCAAGCTTAGTGCACACTGAAAATTGAACCGCAGCCACAGAGAGCCAGGATGTGATAAGGCGTCTTATTTAAACAGCGTGTTCATACCAGGGTGCCAGCACTGAAACCAAAGCAACTGGAATCGGGAGCTGTCTAAAGCCACATCTCTATATTTAGCAGGTTCCTGATGCATTTATCCACTGACCACTGTGCTCTCTGTGTCTGGAACTAACAAGAATAGCGACACAGCCTTTTTCTCTTCGTCAGCAGCTACTCTGTGCTAGGAAGAGAAGCGAATCGATACGCACTGGGAGACATCTAGAGATGCTGGAGAGCACACATGGGGGGTGTTGGAAAAAAAACTCTGAAAGCTGTTTGAAAACAGCCAGTACCAACTGCCTCTGAACTGCAGAATCAGTGGGAGAAGCTACAGAGAAGGGACAGAGTGGGGACTGGGGCCAGCAGTGCTCAGCTGAGCTGCAGCCTGCACTGCCATGGGCTGTGCTGCACCATGCTCAGTTGTTCTAAGGCAGAAAACACTGTTATTAAAACTCATCCTGTCAGACTGGGACAAACCCCTGGCAGATACAATTTTAAAGTGGTTTAGAAACCACACAGACCAATTCAGCCTAATGGAGCATTAAAATAAATCACTCCAGCACCTTAAGCCAGTTTAAGCGCATCTGTATTCAAGATGTGCCTCAGCCTCATCAGACCAGTTTTAAATCAGGCTCGTTATTAACACAGTGCACCAGGCCTGAAGCTGAGTTTGGGGAAACTTGCCTTCCCATTAGATCAGTACTGCAGCCTTCCAAGTCTCCTTTCCTACAATTTCTCTCACAAAATAGCATGACTCAAGGCTGCAAGAGCTGAATAAAACACTGTGCTGGTGCGTGACCCCAACCTGTCTACTTTTACATCAGCAGGGCATGGACAGTGCTAGGGACTGCGCTCAGACTAATGCTCTTCCCACAGAAATCCACTTCAACACATCCTTTGGAGAAGTCACTATCCCTAGAGGCTCGCTTTGGGACTTTTTCCTAGCTGGATCTGGACACTTTGTCTCTGTGGATCGAAGCAGGCCATCCTGGAGCACCTCTCCCTGACTGCAGGGCAGCTCCTGCCCTGCACAAGCCCTGCATCACTCCAGTCTCACTTTTCAGGGGCGTGATGCTGGTGATCTTTTGATAAAACCATCAGTGGACACCAACCTATGTGAGGAGAAATATAACACCCCAAGCCTATCTGACAAGAAAACAGTTCCCAGGGGAAAGCCCGGATTTGGGAAGTTCGCAAGAAACAAAACTTGTGGGAACCATTAGAAGCCAGGCCAGCCTGTCCATCTGTATCTGCATTTTACATCCCACCTGTGCCCAAGGTCAGGATGCAACAGGTAGACTGGATGTTACCACACCTGCCTGGCCACAGCAGGCGCCTCAACCCACAGCCCGAGGGGCTGGTTTGCACAGTGACTGCTGGAGAGCCGGACCCAGAGCCCTCCTGGAGGCAACGCTGCTAAATCAGGGCCCGGCACCAGCTCCAGCAGCTCCGTTAAACTTTTGCCCGACTACACTGTCAGTTGTGGATTTTCAGCCATTTATTCTCCGTGTTTTTAAGAGGGCATTGAGACACCCACATTCCATGAAAACAGTCTGCAGGATACATACCGAGAGCACAATACTGAGCAAGCTACGCATTTCAATACCATTTTAATTTAAAAAAAACTTAAACGTTTTACGACTTCAAATGAGCATTAAACAATGCTGATAAACTGCACCAGAAGACACTGCAGAGCACCTAATGATAGCTCCAGAGATACAGTTTCAAAGGCAGAGCTAGCAGATCGGATAATGGAAGGCCCAAATCCTTTGGACAAGGTTCAAACTTGGGCAGTTTATGGATATTTTTAAGCCTCAAAGAATCGTCAGCACTTCAAGGTAATGATGCACTTATTCCTACAAATCTGATGGAGACAGTGGGCATAAAACAATGTATATTCATAAGGCTACAGGCTATGGAGCTGCTCCTTATATAAGTCTGCTTATCTTGGTTCCCAGTGAGCCGGCGATATTAGCACTGTCCTGCTCGCAGCCCCTCTGCCACGAGCCGTGTTCCTCAGTTTCCAAGAGCTGCCTGAGTTAAAGCCTTTTAAAAAAGGATCAGGCAGCATTTTTTTTAACTCCCTGTTGGAGAAGGGAAGCCAGCACCTGCTGCATGCCTCTCGCAGGCGCTGCTATTCAGGCTCTGACCACGGTTTCGCTTGACCCAGAATTAATGTCAAGTAAACATTTTGGGGATATTTTGATGGCCTGGGACAGGCTCTCGTGCAAAATCCCCTTGTTCTGTCACTAATTTCTCCCATCCTGGGGTTTGGGGGGTGCAGCAAACAAAAAAACCTGCAATTCATGACCCGGAGTGTAGGATGTGGCATTGTGAACTTCCAATGCCAGAGGCTAAAATATTTTTGTGCTCCAGCCTTAATGTGAGAGCAACAAATTAGGATGAGTCATATCTTGAATGCTCCATCAGATGGATGAGTCCTCCTCACATTAACAGATACCACTTTCGCTTCCCAACCAGCTACTAAAAGTGGGTTTCAAAATAAGCATTTCGGGGACTAAGAAGATCCAAACAAGAACTGCTTATTCAGTAACACGATTGTTTCTTTAGAAAGGGATACAATTCATCAAAATGCCACCTAGAAACAATCAAACAACTTTATTTGGAAGGAGCGATTTACAGTCACACAGCCCATTGCTACAGGACTAAAATTAAGACATCGAAACCTCCTCTAAAAACATTTGGCTAAAAATTACAAGTTTACATCCCATGTATTTAACTGTTTCTTAGGAATCCTGTCCCAGCTGGAACATACACTTGGCTTAAAACTCCCCCCAGGAAGAATGAGGGTGAGTATTCAGTCACTTGCATTTTATATTTAACTGACACTGGGGGAGAGGCTTTTAAACCCACTTTTTTAAACTAGTTTTAACTGATCCGCTGGATCTTGGCTGATGAGTGCTGCGAGAATGGGAAGAAGAAAGTCACTTCAGGAGCACCTTAATGCTGCTTTCTGCAGAGTGCACTGGGATGCTCACGTCCCAAATCGTTGATTTTAACAAAATCACTCGAGAAACAATATTCAGCATTTATTATGAGGTCTGAAAGCTTTATTATTTGGGGGGCGGGGAGGGCAGAATCAGAGGGAAATTTCCACGTCCCGATTTTATGAAGACGCTTCCGAGTCGCACGTTCGGAAAGTGAACTGCCGACTCCTTAATTAAAAGCAGCAAAAGGCGACTCCTAAATCAGCCTGTGACATCACTATTTCAAAACTCTGCGCCTCCAAAAACAATACGGGCGAGCAGCGAGGAGCCGGACACGTACTGGAAGGCATTACTTGGCATTTCTCAGAGCCTGCTGCAATACAGTCCTGCCAGCCTAGGAAAAATTTCCCCTGGAAAACGCTCAGCTGGGAGGCAAGCAAGGCACTAAAGCAGCCCCTGCTCGGAGGGAGACGGCCCTAAACTAAGGAGATTAACTTCTTAGCGTGAAGTTTCCCTACGTGTGAATCACAACTGCCCACTAGAGTGAGAAATAATTCAGCAGCCCTCAGCCAAAGCCGATGGCATCACCCGCATCCCTGAGGAAAAGGCAGCTCCCGGTACCGGCTCCCCGGCGCATTCCCGGCGTGTTTTGGGAGGCAGAGAACCCGAGCGAGTGACTCAGCCCCCGGCACTCACTCGCAAGGGCCGAATTTCGCCTCTCTAAAGGAACGGTGCTCTCGCTCTCGGGCGCATTTATTCATTCAACTCAGGTTTTCAAACTCGTGTCACGGGTTGGGGTTTGGGGTCGATTCCGAGGAGGACAGCGAGCAAAGCGAGCGGCCGCCACCGGCAATGCTCAAAGAGGATTATTTTACCTTGAGAAAGGTGATGTGCTCGGCTTTTTTTGGTTTTTTTCTTTTCTTTTTTTTCCCCCCCTGCTGCTGCTTCTGCTGCAATCACACATTTTATGTTTGCCCAGCTCAAAAAGAGCAGGAGAAAACAATCCAGCGTGAAAGGACTCGCGAGGTTCACAAAAGCCAGGCGAGGATTTCTTTTTTCTTTTTTTTTTTTAATTTTTTTTTTTCTGATACACTGTATTTTCTTCGGAATTACATAAACAGCGGCGTTTTTAAGTCAGTCTTTCGCCGACAAAAAGGGGGAAAATCGTGACTCAGTTGGCCGAGGGAGGGGTTGCGCTCCCCACCGTCCCTATTCCTCCCCATTCCCGTTAGGATTTCGCCAGTTTTTACAGAAATCCGGCCCGCTCGCGTCCTATTTTAAAAGAAAACAAGCTCCCTCGTCAGCCGGCCCTGAGTCAGGCTGTTTAAAGAGGGATTAATTTATTCTCCCAGACACGGCGTTTGTTCCAGCGGGGTTTTGTTGGAGCCCGGTGGAAGCTTGAGGTTGTTGTTTTGGGTTTTTTTTATTGTTGTTTTTCTTTTCGCACGGGGAGAGGGGGGGAGTGGGAAGAGAAAAACAAATAAACATCCCT
>VWZG01006873.1:42341-57493 GCA_013396735.1 Grallaria varia
TCATAAAAAAAAAAAAAAAAAAAAAAAGGCGCGATTTCGTGTTTTGGAGGGAGAAAAAAAAATAAAAACCAAATTACAAAGCCGAAGGCGGGTGGTTTGTAAGGAAAGCGGGAATGGAGCGCGCTGCGGGGCGGCGGCGAAAGGGAGAAAGTGCAGGAGGCAGAAGCGGAGCGGCGGGTACAAGAAAATTGGCCCAGCTGTACTGCACTTCTTGTGGAAAGCCCCAGAGATCAGTATTCTCTTTCTCACTGGAAAGGAACCCAGACCATCAATCAATACCCCACATCATCCAGGAAGTAGGTTTCCATGAAGGAAGAGGACTTCACAGGCTCATTTGCATTTCCCCTTCCTATACATCTGGCTTTATGTGCGGTCTGTGAAAGATGTATAGCAGGTACTTCTACCTGAATCACACTGCAATACTGAACTGCAGCTACACCTGCACTAAGGCAGTTCCCAGGCAGGGCACTCCCAGTCTCCATGGGGTCCAGGACTGTGGGCCAGATCCCATCTTCTCCCTGTGGCAGCACGCTGTGACATGAAGCATTTTGCAGGGTGGCAAGGGACTGGGTAACTTCCCCTGAACAAGCCAAGTGGCATGGTGGCGTGAATTGGTATTCTGTGAACCCAACAGTTGCAGGAAGGTGTTCATGAAGGTGGATCTTGGAGGTCCCAGACCATCTGGCTCTGTTTGGNGCTCGGCCCGGCTCGCCCTCAGCCCACCCGGGCTCGCCCTCAGCCCACCCCGGGTGCTGCCGCCTCCCCGGCCTCGCACCCCGCCTGGCCGGGCTCCAGGAGGGCCGGGCCCGTCGCCGTCCCGCTCCCGGGGCCCAACAGCCGCTGGGCTCGGGCGATGCGGGGTCGTTGCAACCCCCGCTGGGCTCGGGCGATGCGGGGCCGCCGCAGCCCCGTCCCCGCCGCGCCGCTCCGCGTGTGCGGCTCGGTGGATTCGCCCCTATCTGAGGCATCTCCAAGCGCAGCACCTGAATGCAAATCGTAGCCACGAGCAATTAAATACATACGTACCGTTAATTACGTGTTTACACACATCAAGCACAGCCCCGACAGGCAGCGGGATGGGGCCCGGGGACAGCTCCTTGTGCCTCCCCGGGGCTCCCAGGACAGGGAGGGATGTGTGGGACACCTTGTGCACCGCCTGGGGTGGCATCGGAGGGGGCCCTGCCATTCCTTCGGCACCCGGCTGCGGCGGGTTTAACGCTGCAACAGGAGGGGAGTTTTAATCCTGACCTCCACTCGCCTTCCCTGGGCCTTGGGGGGGGATGAGAACAGGCTTACAGCACTTTATTATTTATTTTCCCGCGGCTCTGGTCAATCCTCTTTGCTCAGGCCCTGGATCCCCGCTGAGCATCCGAGGCCTCGGCACTGCAGGCGTGCGGAGAACCAGCCACAGCACTCGGGGCTAAATGTGGCTCGTGTCCCCGCAGCTTCCTCCCGTGCGGGACACCCGCGTGGTTCGCTGTGGCTCCTCTTACTGATAATGCAAAAGCCAGTCCTGAAGCTGTGGGGGGGCGTAACGCCGGGTGCAGGGAGGAGGAGGGACAGCGGGGACCAAACGGGGACCAGGGGACACCCATGGGGGGTCCCAGCCCGCCAGCTCGCCCGTCGGTGGCTTTGGGCAACCTCAGGTGGGTCACCTGGCTGTCGCAGCGCTGGTCCTCAGCCCTCCCCGGGCGTTTCTTCACCTTCCGAGAGCGTTGCAAAACAGTGGTGGTTCTGTTCCAAGTGACGCCTGCGGATGTTTCACGCCTCTCGGGCTTTTTTCCTTGAAACTCCAGTGCCAGAGTCAAGTGGTTATGTCAAAATCTGTTTGCATTTAGAACAAAAAAGAGTTTCTCAGCCTTGTGACCCCAAAGGGAAGCTGGTGGCCATGTGCCCGGGCGCTCTGCTGCCTGGAGCGGCCCGACCTGCTCGGGAGCACCTGCAGCTCAGACGGTCCTTCTGCCTCAGGAAATTTGGAGCCTGCTCGTTTTTGACCTCCCTGTCCGCACCGCGGTGGGACTCTGCGCTGATGCGCGCTGCTGGAAACGTGCAGAATATCACCCTTGCTCAGCAGAAGCTGTGAATTATGAAAAACAGACCGGAAAAAAAGGGGGCTAAAAGGGTTTTCCACCGCGCGCAGCACTCGCACCAGCCCAGCTCGCTTGGAGATGGTCTCTCTGCTGAGCCAAGACGCTCTGCCCAGCCGTGGCAGGTGGATCACGCCCCGCTCCACCCGCAGGGTCTCCCTCTCCTGCCCTGTGTTCCCCCCTCGGCGCTGCCCCCGGCAGAGCAGGGCTGCGGGAGAGCCCGCAGGAGCCCCGCGCTGGAGCAGAGGAGACACCACTGCCGCCCCTGGTTATTTTCCTCCCAGTGGCTCGGTTATTTTTGTTAACGCTTATTAAGGAAGACTTGGGAGAGCTCTTTGTTAAGGGCTCACACTCACTTCAATTAAAGGCTAAGAAAACTACCCAAGCGTATCACTGACTCATCGGAGAAATCCCGATGAGCACGTAGCCGGCTAAACTCTGTGTTCTTGTTTTCACAACTAAAGAACCGAGAGGGGATACAGGAACAAAACCTGTAAGACTCAAAGCTGAGCCGGAGGAGAGGGAAACGGAGTTGGAGCCCACTTCCCTCTTGGCAGTGCCAGGCTGAGCCCTCCCAGCCCCTCTCGCACCCCTGGCACATCCTGCAGCCAAAGACGGAGCTGGGTTGGGAGCAGAACGAGCTGAGGTGCTGAGAGAATCCCCGGGGGGAAGGAGCTCGCAGCAGCTCTATTTAGAAAGGGCAAGTCTATGCCAAACCTGACGAACTTTCCTTTACCCAGAATTATAACTGGAAATCTAAAAAGCCACAGTGTTTGAAAACACATATTTACATTATATATGCCCCAAAGCAGAATAAACAAAGGTTAGATTTGTAAACTCTCCGTCTTAATTAAAGCAGCGCTGCTTAGGACAAACCCACATAACAGGTGGCTTGAAGTGTTGTGTTATTTAATTTATACCTTCCAGCTCCCTTAGTCATTGAGCTGGGACAGCGATAGCATCAGCAGCCACCCCGCTGTGCGCCAGCACCGCGGTGAGTGCGCGCGGGGAATTTCTAGGGCACTGGGAACCCTGTGGCCCATTTACCACCGTCCCGAGACTGCGCTTTTCTGCCTTTGCAAACACAAACCTTCCCTCCTTCCTTCCTTCCTCCCACGTTGTTAGGAAGGCCGTGAACGCCGATGGGGCTGCCCAGTGCCAGTGCCAAAGCTGGTTGTGGGGAGCCTCCCGGGAACAGGCCAGCACCTGGGGTGCCCCTCAGTGCCACAGCCGTGCTCTGTCCAGTGCTGGCACCACCAAAATCCCTGCAGAGCCCCGGCTGCTCCCCGGGATGTCACCTCCAGATGAATCAATACCTGTCGTCAACTCAACAACCCCTCCCTTGAGGAGTGACTCGAACAGAGAGGAGCTGTTTCCTCCACGATGCTCAGCCATGGAATAGTTAATAAAGTGCCTCTTTGCACAGGCACCATTAGCTGTCCTGCCTGCTGGGATGGGATGTGGGGCAGGGGATGGAGATCCCCTCCGGGATGGGATGTGGGGCAGGGCAGGGGATGCAGATCCCCTCCAGGATGCAGGGCAGGGGATGGAGATCCCCTCTGGGATGGGATGTGGGGCAGGGGATGCAGATCCCCTCTAGGATGGGATGTGGAGCAGGGGATGCAGATCCCCTCCAGGATGCAGGGCAGGGGATGGAGATCCCCTCTGGGATGGGATGTGGGGCAGGGCAGGGGATGCAGATCCCCTCCAGGATGCAGGGCAGGGGATGGAGATCCCCTCTGGGATGGGATGAAGGGTTAGGGCAGGGGGACACATATCCCCTCTGGGATGGGATGCAGAGCCCCTCCAGAATGGGATGCTCTACCCATCTTCTCCCACAATCCTAGCAGCAGCCCCCGGTGCATCAGGACCTGCAGCAGGACAAGAGCAATAAAATCCCAGTTTGCTTTGCTGCTCTCTGTGCACCTCCAGTGGCCGTAGGGTGGGTGAGCTGAGCCAGGTGAGCGGCTGCCCACGCTGTGTGTGCACCCACATCCCCTCCTCACCCGGCACCTCCAAACCACATCCCCCAGCCCCTGCTGGACACGCCGTGCAAGCATGGGCAAGCATGTGCTTGCATTGCTAAGAATAGAAAACGTTGGCAAATATTTCAGCTTTAGAGGATCCCCGTTTCTGTTCATGCTCTGCTCCCCGAGCGACGTGGCAGGCTTTGAATTTCACAGCTCTGTGGGGCTGGAGAGCCCTGAGTGTGTAAATAAACTGTGCTGCTGGTACTGAGAATGTGCTCCCCGCAGGCGGTTTCTCTTCAGCTGCTTCCCAAGTTTGTGTCTTCTTTAGTTTCTCTCTTTGCAGCCTCGATTCCCCCTCAAACTGATCAGGGACACTAAAAAGAGATGGTAAAATACCTCTGGGGGAAGCAGAGTGTGGAAGCAGAGTGTGTGCCCACTGCAAGGCTCAGCCATGGGATGATCCAACATCCTCCAAAGGGCATCCCTGCTCTGCAGAAAAACAAGGGGGGAAGGTGATGTGGGGACAGACAACCCAGTTGCCAGGCAGAGCAAAAGGGAAATGGAAACGGAAAGGGAGAGGGAAAGGAAAAGGGGAAGGGAAAGCTCTTGCCAGATAACTGCCCACAGTGATGGTGTCCCTCCCTCCCTTGGGGGTGGCAGTGGTGCCCTGCCCACCCCGTGCCAGGGCCACCACGCCAGCACCGCCACTGCCAAGAGCACCGGAGCCTCCTCATAACTGGCGCGTCTGAAAGATCGCTCTACTTTTCAAAGGAGGAAAATAGGATGCAGGAAATTACCAGCCTGCTCTGCTGAGCCACCGAGAGAGGCAGGGCAGGAATCAGTGGGGAAGCAGGGACGAGATGCTCAAGGGCAGGAGTGGTGGCACCGGGACTTGGCAGGGATGGCCGAGTGCTGCTCCACGCTCTGTTTTCGTGGCTTTAGCACCACAATTTCAGGTGCATCACTGCGGGGATGTCTAAGGAGGGAGGCAGCGAAGCTGGAAAGGCCAGTGTGATGCCCAGGGCAGTGTAGTCGTGGTGTCAGGGCCACTCAAGCTGCTGTGGCAGCAGGGAGACCTCTGGCTCTGTACGGCCCTGGGTACGGTGCTCTGTGCCAGTCTTGTCCTGCCATCCCACAGCTCTGCCAGGCTCCATGCCCATCCCATGGCTTTGCTGGACTCCGTGTCCATCCCCCAGCTCTGCCAGGCTCAGTGTCCATCCCATCCCACAGCTCCCAGCACGCCCTCGCTGTCCCAGGGCTCCTCAAGAGCTGGGCGATGCCCGCGCTCCCGCCAGGCAGGAAAAGCACGGTGCTTACTCCATGCTTTAAGCATTCCCTGGTGAAAGCATTCCCGTGGCAAACTGCCCTGCAATGGTCACTCCCTTCCCTGCGCTCCTGAGCTCTTCCTTCCCTGCAGCACCTCCTGCACCCGCTCTCCCTCCTCGGCCACGCACCGGCTGCGGGAAACCCTTCCCACCATCCCGCCATTGCATCCTCCTCCCTAATCCCTGCCATGCCTGTGAATCCCTCCCTGTCTCCTCTCCCCGGGGTGCAGCAGCAGGCGGATTCCCGCTTTCCTGCGGCCCGAGCTTCGCTGTCCCCGGCACGGCACGAGGCTGGCTCCGTTCCCCCGCGGCTGGGACGCTCCCTCTGGGCCCAGCACACGCCAGGGCCACGCTCGGAGCTCCCGGATGGGCAGCAGCACTGGGAGCTGGGCTATGTTTAGCCCTGCGTCCGGCCGGCAGCGCTCGGGAAAGTGCCCTTATCTCTTCCCACCTCCTTGTCCCCGGCCGTGGCTGGGCTAATCTCTGCTTGGCACCTTGAGCGCCGGAGCTGCCACGAGCCACCAGCGCCCAGCAGCCTTTTGTTGTTATTTTAGTCAACTCCGTCACAAGTTTTTGGTTTGTTGTGTTTTTTTTTTTTTTCCCCACAAAAGAGCCGCTGTCATCCGTGCCCCGACGGGGCGGAAGAGCCGCTCTCGCCATCGCCACGTGGGCTGCAGGGGTGCTGCCGGTGCTGTCACCGTGCTCAGGAATGTGCCGAATTGGTGCCCACGCCCCAGAATTGGGGCTGTTTGTTGCTGCTGCCGCTGCAGTGCACAGGCGGAGAGGTGTACGGGGCTGGGCACTGATGGCACACGCTTAATATCCAAGTATAGAATGCTGGAATGGTTTGTGTTGGAAGGGACCTTAAAGCTCATGGAGTTCCACCCCATGCCATCGGCAGGGACACCTCCCACTAGACCAGGTTGCTCCAAGCCCTGTCCAACCTTGAACACTCCCAGGGATGGGGCAGCCACATCTTCTTTGTGTCTATATGATTTACATATGATTTACAAAAGATTTCCACAGAGACACGCAGATATACAGCATTTTTCTGTCTCGCACAGGACGTTTCAGAGCCCTCCTGGCAGGTGCTCATGGCCCCCTGCTCACTCCCTGCCCTGCCCTGCCCTCGGCACTTCACCTTTGAGCTACTGCTGCTCTCCAGGAAAACATTCCCAGTTTGATTTAAAAACTTTCCAAGCCAGAGCCTGTACCAATTACTTAGCAGCGTGCTGCTCCGGTTAATCACCAGTGACCATTTTTAGTAATAATTCCTGCGGGGCCAAGGACTGCAGAGAAACATCCGCTCCTGCCTTGCTCCCCTTCCCACCATCTGCCCCAGCTTCTCCTGGGCGCGGGATGGACAGCAGCAGGCACAGAAGGTCAGCGCATTTAGGGAAAAACGCAGCCACTGAATTAGAGCAGCCGAGCCAGCGAGGAAATCCTAACGCTAATCCCTGATCTTTCACTGACACACGGCAAAGCTCGGCCGAGCCGGCTGCTTCCCTCCTCCCCAGCCACAGCTGGAAAACACGGATAATGCTGCATTACCTTCCCTGCAGGGCTGCTGCGATTAATAGCAGCGAAGAGCTCCGAAATCCTTCAGGGATGGGGCTGGCAGGGATTAATACCCAGCTAGATGGTCCCCCAGGACCTTTTGCCAACACCATGCCCCATTTTCTTTATTCTTTGCTATTTATTTTTATTTTTTTCCAGGACCTGGGTGTTGTTTAATCTCATTTGGCAGCTATGGATTGTCTCCAAAATGATCAATGTTTGTGCATTCATCTGCATCACTCAGCTGATCCCACGGGGATGAACATCCAAGCACTGGCAGGAGCCTCGGGCAGTGTCCCTGCTCCCACCAGCCAAGGAACCAACTTTCCTCCGTGTTTCCAAGGGGGGAACAAAACCTTCGGTGATACCATCCAACCCTGCCTCAAATTAATTTCGGTGCCATCAGGAAAATATCCCGTATCGTCCTGCAAATCAGGCAGGGAACGATGCTGCCCCCGCCTTCCCTCCCGCCTCAGCCCCGTGTCCTGTAAAGGCACGCACGTGTGACGATGGAGAATCAATGGATGCGGAGCCCAGCCCGGCGCGGAGCTGCGCAGGGAAAACGTCTCCCCGCGTTTCAACCGAGATCAAAAACAACTAGAAAAACGCAGCCCTGCCCTTTGTCGGGAGGGAAAATACCCGGAGTTCAACAAACTGCCAAGTTTTTGGTGTTGAAATTTCCGCTGGCAGCTGCCCCCCCGCAGCATCCCAGCCAGTCAAACGCCCCGCGGGAGCCGGGCAGTGCCGGAGCCCCAGATCCACGCTGGCAAATCCTCCCGGCTCGGCAGCCCTGTGGGCTGAGCTCGTCATCTGGACTGCGCAGAGGGCGACCGAGGCGTGCGAGAAACGGAGATTAAAAAAGAAAAAAAAGATTTAAAAAAATACGAGACCCGAAGCGTGAATTGTGGCTGAGTCACTGAAACACGAAACTCACTTAAGGGATGAATTAGAGCTATTAGAATACAGAGGTAATTACTCATGCGAACAATGCCCTGCTCGACTCTACTGATTACACAAATTAGTGCATAAAATTATATTAATGGCCCTGCAACCGGCACATACACCCAGCCCACCCGATGGGAGGGGATGGGCAGAGCTGAGCTAGGAGCTCCTCAGCACCCAGGAGCAAGGTGAGGGAATGCCAGGAGGGGCTGCAGCACATCCCACAGCTTTGCCAGGCTCTGTGTCAGTCTTGTCCTGCAGTTCTGCCAGTTTCCATGTCCATCCCATGGCTCTGCCAGGCTCCAGGACCATCCTATGGCTTTGCTGGGCTATGTGCCCATCCCACAGCTCTGCTGGGCTCAGTGTCCATCCCATCCCACAGCTTTGCCAGGCTCTGTGCCAGTCTTGTCCTGCAGTTCTGCCAGGCTCCTTGACCATCCCGTGGCTCTACCAGGCTCCAGGACCATCCCCCAGCTCTGCTGGGCTCGGTGTCCATCCCATCCCACAGCTCTGCCAGTTTCCATGTCCATCCCATGGCTCTGCTGGGCTCTGTGCCCATCCTGCAGCTTTGCTGAGCTCCGTGTCCATCCCACAGCTCTGCTGCGTTCTGCATCCATTCCATCCTGCAGCTTTCCTGGGCTCCAGGACCATCCCATGGCTCTGCTGGGCTCTGTGCCCATCCTGCAGCTCTGTCAGGCGCCGTGCCTGTCCTGTCCCATGACTCTGCCAGGCTCTGTGCCCATCCCATCCTGCAGCTCAGCCAGGGTATGACAAAGAACTGCAAGGAACATGCGGTGCAGGCAGGTACATCACTCTGACTTCCCTTCTTCAGGCACGTGGGAGAGGGATTTTAGGGAACATTTATTACACAGGGAACTTCCTGAAATCTTCATTTTCCCCAGTAATTCAGCTTTCCATTTGAAACAGCACCAACTGCAATTCCAGATAAACTGCTCTTCCCCGTGCAGGTGCAGCGAGGATCATCCTGCACTTGGCATGGAGGACTCTCACCAAAGCTGGGGCTGGTTTTAGCCAGCCTAGAAATTACTCTAATTCTGCTGCACAGTTAAAAAAACACTGCTGTAATCAGGAGCAAGAAACCTCACGGCACAACCAACACGCACAGATCAATGAATGAATCCCCTGTTCTAAAGCAGAAGTTTCTGTTTAAAAAAAAAAAACTACAACCAACCAACAAAAAAAACCCCAAACTGTGGTTTCTGGGAGAAACCACAAGTTTTCTAACCGTTTCTATTTCAGCGTAACATTGGGTATATTAAGCACGGGGCTCTCAGGAGGCTGTGCCATTAAGGAGGAGAGATTCCCTCCCTCTGCGCCGCGCATCCCGAAGTGTGTGCACAATGCGGGCAGTATCGGCCGGGCTGCCCGGCAGCTGCGAGGCCGAGGGCGGCACAGAGGGGCCACACAGCCACGGGGGCACAATCGCCCTCAGTTGTACCAACAAAGCGGCACTATCGGAAGCGCAGGAGCGTCGCAACAGGCAGATTCCCTGCGGGAATGGCAGAGCTGCCGGGTGAAAGCTCGGTGGAACCCGTGGGGGGAATGCTGCTGGCTCGCTGCGACAAGGATGGAAAGGTTATTTAGGAGAGGGGGTTATATTTCATTGTCCCCTCTGCTTTAACAGAAGTAATTCCATCTTCCAATTCCCACCCCTTTCCATCCTCAGAGAGGACAGACTCTCGAAACATTGGGTTTTGGGGAGAACGCATTGGGAAAAGAAGACACTTGGGTACCTTGCTTTGCACGTGTTAAAATCCTAGAAAATACGTTCCCAGAAGCTGAACGGCCAGAGCAGCCACCACAGGCTGCCAGCCTGCTCCCACCAATGCACTAGGATGTTAAAATAAATAAAGTTTTACCCAACAGCCCCAGCTGGGCAAGAGGACGCAGATCTGGAAGCAGATTCCCACGAGGGAACGCCAGTGGCTGCTGACTCAGGTTCATTTTCATGCACAGCCCGAGAAGCCAAGGAGGGGGAAGAGGTGGCACTGGGCTTCCTGGGCTGTGCCAGGCAGGAGTGCAGCCCCCAGAACCCGCTGCCTCCTCACCATCTCCGTCACATTGTTAATGAACTCATAATATGGTGTAATTAAAAACTGAGAGTGTGTCAGAAGGCACAGCCTCCTCCAGTTAACTTTTCCTAGCACTGTCAAACCCAGTTTACAGCACATTTCTGAGATATTAATTTCTGTATTTTATGTCAATCAGAGAACACGATGATCCCCCCGAGGACGGTGAAACATGCTGGATCAGAACCCAAAATTAAAACACAGGGCACTTGGGGAAAGCCTCGCTTCACCTCATGGCTTTCCTGATCCAGCACTGCCTGTCTGCCTGTTCACAGCTTGATGACAGAAACAGTTTTACAGGAAAAGAGCTGAAATGAACCAGAGCTCCACACTGGAAATGGGTTTATTACAGGATCTCCAAAACACCACAGCTGGGACTCAGAGAACAGAGCCAGTGGGTGATGCTGGGGCAGTGGTGCAGCCACGGGAACTCTGAGCCATAGCGACCTGACCTCTCCTCTCAGAGGGGAAAGCCAAAATCAGAGAGGGAACTCATCAATGCTCCATTCCCCCGTTTTCCAGGTGATACGGAAATGCACTTTGCAGGAAAGTGACACGCTCCACTAATTCCAACACTGAGGAACACTGTGTAACTGCCTCCTCCTCAGTCAGTGCCCTCTGGCTTCCCCCCAGGGAGGATCAGCCTTCCCACAGGGTGATCCCAACCACTGAGATAATCTCCAAAGTAAACAGTCCTCAGATATTTTCCATTTCAGTAGCTGATCCACATACAGGGAGAACTGGAGCACATCCTGCACCTGCCAGCTCTCCCCAGGATCAGGCTTGACACATCGGAGCCTTCCTGCACCTCCAACACACACCTTGTACAGGGAATTCCATGTCTTGAAAGCAGCTGAACAACTCCTGAAATTGGTACTCCATGTTAACAAGCTCCCACTGAATCTGCTTAGAGCCACAGGCTCTGCCTGGACTCCCCAGGGCAGACCTGATTCTCCTATTTCAAAGCCAGGGACTGTGACCCCTTCATCTGTCAGGGTCCTTTATTTCTCTTTCCCCATGGGTCACTTTCATCCCAAGCTGGAGTGATCCTTTCCTAACTCCAGTGGATTTTGGGGCCAAACTTCCTTTTGTTTCACTGCAGAGCCCACACTGCCCACTCCACTCATTTCCCACATCTTAAGAAACTTCTCTGGCAGGAGTCACCCACTTTCCCACAAGGTCATGGCCTCCTCTGGGCATCCACCCAGAGAAGATGCCATGTGCACCCTGGCCACATGGACCAAGGTGTGCAATTCCCCATGCCCACAGCTCAGTCATTACACCACTATCCCAGATCCTACATACCTACCCATCATTCCTCAGCTTCTGCTCCCTGCCTCCTCCACCCACCCCAGGAGTCATATGGACTAGTTCTGTCCCAATTTATCCTCAGGAGCCTTGTGGGAGCAGTGCCAAGCCCACAAATCTCCCATTTTTCCCATGTGATCTCCCACCCTTATCAACATTCATATTGACACTGTCTCCTTTAAGCAGTGAGAATTCCTTCTTTTCCCTTCCCCACACACTAAATTCCACCCATTTCCCAGGGAACTGATCCTTTATTGAGGAGAAGCTCAAACATGGATGCTTCCTGTGGAACACTCCGGCTCTGTTCCACACAAAAGCCTTTTGTCTGGAACCTCACGATTCCCAACACGAGGGCAGCGGGCGAGGATGAGACTCTGCGACCAACGATGACACTGGATGTGTTTTTGTAAAAATTTTATTTGTCAAAGAAAAAAAGCAATGGCCAATTGAAACCTACGTCATCTTTAACTCCAATTTTGGTCTTTAAATTTAGAGAAATGACTTATTTTTATTTTTTTTTAAACAAACCCCCCCCTTTTTCCCCTTTAAGGTTTACCATCTACTCGTGCTGAATCCTTCCAAGGAGATTGCTCCAGCGTACCTCTCCAGGTCCTCGCTTTGCTCCTTTTACCAAAAATATGCAAAACTCCATCGTGCATCTTAAGGGCTCCAATCGTCAAAAATAGGAAAAAAAAAGTATCTTTGGAATAGCCAATTGAGTTGAATAAAAAAAAATCCACACGAATGCGGTTTGGTTGGGGCAGGAATCCACTCCTATGTTCCTGGTAATTTGATCCCGCTCCATGAATCCTTGTAATTCAGCCTCCCTATCCTATCCACATTATGATTTGAATCCAATGATCCAGCTCCAAGGATTGGGATCCAGTGAGCCCTCTCCAATCCAAACCTTTATAACCAGCAAAACCAAAAAAGAGGAGGCAAAAAGTTAGATACTGTAATGAAAAAATAGGATTCTGGGGAATGATCAGTTATGTTTGCCATCAATTAATTCAGATGTACAGTAATAACTATCAATTCCCCAAAACAAACTTTCCAATGGTGATGCTCAGATAATTCTTTTAGAAATGTTAATTACTATTTGGAGGAAACATTGTAAATATTTACAATATGTCAACTGGAAATGCCAACATCGCGCATTGGTGGGCTACGAGGTTTTGTGGTTGTAAAAAATGGTTTTATTAAACTGGAAAATCTTTTAACTGCTCGGTCTATCCACCTACTACAGAATGGCTGGACTACAGCTGCACTCCCAGCTGGAGGGAACTTTAACAATCGGTGTTTTCACACGGATCGTGAGTCAATCGTGAATTAGTCTGAGGGGGCAGGGCTGAGACTTAAGTTATTCCCCACTAGGTTTGCTATTTTGTTTTTTTTTTGTTTTGTTTTTTTTTTTTTTTGCTTTCATTCTGGTACTTATAAAAATGCAACAGCCACGCTGTATCAGTCACACAGAGGACATGCAGATTTTAGCAGTATTGATATTATACTCTGATTGCAAGTTCTACTACAAGTGTACAGAGACTACGGACATGGACACTTGTAACCAAATGCTGTGGGACAAATAAACCAATACTTCCCCCCACCCCGGCCCCAGTTATTCCTTTAAAAAACTAGAATGGAATAGAGAATTACAAAAGCAGGGATTTGGCCACAATTGCCCCCCCAAAAAGAAAAGTTTTAACAGAGAAGAGCAATCGCAGCCTGCAGTCACAAGAACATGCCTGAAGCGACACGTGGGGACACGTATGTGCTTGGCCTCAATTCCCCTGTCTCTCAGTATAAGGTCAATACTGCCAAGTTCATCTGTGACAATAGCACTTGGAGTCATACCATTGCCTCCATTATTGATCTGATCCTCCTCAATCCTCCTTTTGACAATCCTAAAATGATTGACATGTGCTCCACAATCCTTTAATCCAAAGCATTCTTAATCCATCTCTTCAGATATGTCTACAGAAAGACACACGAAAAGGCAAGATAAAATGTAAGATCCCCCAGAAGAGACAAGTTAGCCACAAACATCCCAACATCCCCAGCTCGTCTTGACCACAGCGGAACACTGAGACATTTACACAGCAATACCACAGCTCCAAGAATGTTGGTATTGAACTAGAACTAGACCGGAACAATCCTGACTGACAGCAATTAAAATACAATTTACCAAAGACAGGAGGGGAATGTCGGTGTCGAGGAGCAAATACTCACTAGGGATTTTACACAAGAATGCAATTCAACACTTCAGCCAATTCGAGTAAAACAGTTGGAATTTTAAAAAAAAAAATAATAATGAAAGACTGTACTAAGTAAAGAAAACTGTGTACAACATGGGGTTCTACAAAAAGATCAGAGCTAGTGATGCTTATGTACGAGATCGGGATCTGCTGTGGCGGGGAGAGTAGCGTGGAGATCCTCTGCTTCTTCTTGGGGAATAACTGCGGCTTCTGCTGTTGCTTCGACTACGGCTCCTGCTACGACTACGGCTGCGGGACCGAGATCTTCCATAGCTTGGGCTTCTTGGGCCATCAACTTTAACTCGGATGTAGGCAGTTTCTCCCTATTGAATAGACAGAACTTTCGATTGAAACGTCGAGGCTTCAGGGCCATGTTTCAGGCATGCTGACAGACTGCAGACAGTGTTACTGTTACTGGGACAGACAGCAGAGCTTACACGTCCATCTCCAGCCTGACACACACTTATTTAGCTGCTTTGTAACCAAACAATGAACACTATGCGTTCCTTACCTTCAAATCCTACTGTTAAGCCCCTTGTATCCAATTCTGGCCAAAGAAAGTAAGGGTGATACCTACCTCATGTGATCTAAATTTAGTGTTATCCAGCTTTCGCACAGCGTAGGTCATGTCTTCCTTCCGCACAAACTCCACGACACCAGTGCCATCTCGGAAAACATCAGCATAACATACATCACCTGCTTCACGCATGTGATCCTTTAAATCCTGCCAACTTCCACTTGGAGGCAGCCCTATAGAAAAACCAAGAAATTCCTTTAAAACCGGATGCAAGCCTCACCTCCGATAGGTACAGCAGCAGCAAGGCCCAGCAAAGGGGAGGGATTATTCCAGAGGAGCCCCGAGTAGCCCTCAGCACCGAGAGGGCACCGTTCCACCCCTCCCGAACCACACGCGGCGATGCTTTTTAAGGACCAGCTCGCAGCCTCACCACCACGCCTGCAGGACCCCGGGGGAGCACTTGGGCTGCGAGAGCAATGACTCACCCGAGACGATCACTCTGTACTCCGAGCGCCGGGACGGGGGGCCGTACCTGCCCCTGGGGGCTCCTCCCCCTCCGCCGCCGCCGCCGCCTCTGCCGGTGCCGCGGCCGCTCCGGGGGGACTCCACGCGGAGGCGATACCCATCGTAGTCGTAGCCGTCCCGCNAAGGATGAGGGGCTCTCACCTGGGGTCCTCAAACTCGACGAAGGCGAAGGGCGGGCCCCCGCGGCGGTTCTTGAGGTCGATGTCGCGGATGGCGCCGTACTTGTAGAACACGTCCTCGATGTCCTTGGTGCGGATGTCGGGGGGCAGGTTCCCCACGTAGATGCGGCAGTCGTTGTTGCCGGCCGGGCCGCGGATGACGCCGCCGCCGGACATGGCGAGGTCAGCAATGTTTGCGGCGGCGCGGGGCGGTACGGGCGGTGCGGGGCGGCGGTGGCAGGGCCGGGCCGGGCTCTCGGAGCTTTCGCCGCCTCCCCCGACCGCCGCTCCAAAATGGCGCCCGCGGCTCCGCTCGCGCTGCCTCTGCGCGCACCGATCTCAGCCCGGGCCGCAGCACCGGCCGCAGCACCTCCCGCGCTCACGGCGAGCCAGCGGCGGCGCGCGTCTTCCGCCGCGCCCT
>VWZG01006873.1:57584-114916 GCA_013396735.1 Grallaria varia
CGGCGCAGCTGCGGGGAGCGAAGATGCGGCGAGCTCGCCTCTGCCCCGCGGTGCCTCCGGTGCGCTCAGCGGTGGCGGGGGAGAGCGCGTCCCCCGGTGCGCGGCTTTCACGGCAGCGGGCCGCGTGACGTCACGTCCGGTGCGGCGGCGGCCGCGCCATGGTAGGCCCGGCCGGGGAGGGCGCGGCCCACAATGCAGCGCGCGGGGCGGTGGGGGCGCTTTGGCGCCAAGCGCGGCGCGCGCGCGGCCGCCCCAGAGTGCCGTGCGCAGCGCTGAGGGGGCGGCGCGGGGCCGTGCGCAGCGCTGAGGGACGGCGGCGCCGCCGGCTCCCTCTGTAGTACCGCTGCATCTCTCTGTATCCCCGGTATGTGCCCCCTGTGTTCTCCTTGTGTCTCCGGTGCGGCTGAAGGGCCGCGGGCACGGCTCTGTCTCGGTGCGCCGTACACAGAGGGGGGAGAAAAAGGCTGTGCCAGCTTCCCGCCGGTAAGACGGAGGCTGAGGCAAAATGGCCGCCCTGAGGGCACAGGGAGCGCATCCGGCCCGCCGGGCGTCCAGCTCACACGTAATCAGCAAAGTGGTGTTAAAGTTTGGTTTTAAATCTTTTGGGTTTGGTTCTCTCCCCACTCGCACGGTGCTTTCTCGCTGCTGAACCTGATGCCTCAAATCCTGGAAACAAGGCTCAGAACAATATTAGTGGAGATGGTTAGACGAAGTACCTTTATTTGGAAGCTTCCAGTGCACACCGAAGTGATCTTAGGCATCAAACCCATGCGGTGGTTCTTGGGGGCTCCTGTGTCAGACCGACCTCGTGGTCGACAGGTTTCTTTTGCAACTGAGCATGATGAGTTTGGACAGAACAAACTTTAAGAGTGGACTTGGCTGTGTGTGTATGTTAAGTAAAAGTGGAGGAACAAAAAGCATTCGAAATTGAGGCAAAGTTACATCCTAAGAGTTCAACAGAACATCACCCATGCAGAGCTGTATATTTGTCCTGTGTGGTGTGTCTGCAGAGGTCTACTGTAGAGTTACATGAAAAGTACACACAGAAGATAGAAAAGGTTTTGCTGGGGAAGAAGCAAGAAAATTGCATCCAACTGTGTTACATTTACAAGATTATAATTTAAATAAAGTCACTTTAAATCCCGCTGGAGTAGTTGGGGTTGTCAAAGCCCTCACAAATGCATTAAAGCAGCAAATGCAGCTTTAGAGTGAGAAACCACTTCAGTGTGCCCCCCTCCACAAGATAAAACAGGTGTGGGAGGGATAGTGCTAAAGATTGTAGAATTGGTTGTTCTTGTGCAATCTGGATGTCTCTCATTCATCCCTGCCTGTAATTTTACCAGCTCAAGTGACTCAGTGTGGTGCTGGAGAAGTTCAGTCACCAAAACCAACATGATGGGGTTAAAGCAGTGTCAGAGTGTGGAGAAAACCCCTTTAGGTTCCTGAGTTAATTAATTGTGAAAAACCCCTCTTGCCTCTTCCTTGGAGCTGGTCATGCTGCCCTCATTTTTCATGTGTTAATGAAAAATGCATATTCCTCTGGAAAAACAGCAATCCGGTGGCTGACAGTTAGGGAAATGTTTTCAGTGTAATGTCATGACGTGTGTGACTGTTACAAATGCTGCTCGTTTTTCTCCCATTGAGGTTAAAGTGCAGTGATGTGCTCTGCTCCGGGCATTTTTAACAGGGAATGTCAGTGTTGGGTTGCTAATGGATTAAATAAAGGCGGCTGCTGATGATGGAGGGATGGTATGAGAGAGCCCATATTCAGGAGTAGTGGTTGGCAAAGGGTAAATGCCCAGCTGTCTGGGGATTTTCTACATCTTTAACAGGGTTTTATGGTTTCACAATTCTCTTTGTAGCAGAACATGATGTGGTGAGCCGTGACAGCAGCACCTGCAGTTCCAGGGCTGATCTATGTGACTTAAGTGGGTGCTTTGGGGTAAATAATGGGTTTTTAACATTATTTAACAAGCTGTTCAGTTATTTGCCAGCTCCGTAGAAATACTCCTTGGAGTCTCCATCCCTGCAAGTGTCTGAGGAAGGACTGGATGTGGCACTCCATGCTCTGGTCGGGTTGACAAGTTGGGGATTGGTCACAGGCTGAACTCAATGATCTTGGAGGTCTTTTCTAACCTAAATGATTCTTTGATCTCTGGAGGTGTTCAAAGCCAGGTGGGATGAGGCTTAGAGCAACCTGGTCTAGTGGAAGGTGTCCCTGCCCATGGCAGGGGGTTGAAACTGGATAAGCTTTAAGGTCCCTCTCAACCCAAACCTTTCTGTGATAATAAAAAAACCCCAACTCCCCTCCCCACAAAAAACAAACCACAAAGACCCTGCTCATGCTCCTCCCAAGTGTAGGGAAGCTCTGTTCTTTGCTAAGAAATGAGTTTTATTTTCAAAAACTTATTAAACCACTGAAAGTTATTCTTAAAGGCATCATAAACCAACGGAAAGTCTGCCTGGTTGGTGAAAACCCTGTTGCATAATTTCTTTTATGTCTTAATAATCCTCATAATGGTTTTAAATGATTGTCTTAATTACCTTAATGAAGTGTCTCTTTATGGAAGTATTGGATATTTTCTTCCTCATTACCTTCCTTAGGTCTGTGTTATCAGCGGAGTGTTTAGTTCAATAAACTGCAGAATACTTATTTCTCAGAGTAATTTTTGGTTTTCTAGCAAAACATGTATGTGGAGAATCCTCAAATTATGTAGTAAATAAATTACTGTGAAGGAAAAAGCAAATAATCTTACTAAAAAAAAGAAGCCAGCTACTGTAAAATGACAGCTTTTTGTTCTCAAAATGGGAGCAATGAAAATTAGGGCTTTCCAAGGGAGAATATCAGTGAACAATGCAAATATTACCCGTGTAACATCACTACTGATTGTAATTCCTGATGAAACATGGGAAGCAGGAGGTTTCCCAAGTGTAGCTGCGGGGTTGGGGCCACGGCCCATGGCCTGTCATCACCCAGTTCTATTAGAGAGAACCTGTTTTTCCTAATCCTTAGTACAGAGTGATCTAGCTGGGATTAGTCCTGACTAATCTTACTTTGTTGCAAAATAACAGTTCATCAAAGCTCAGATTGTTTGGGACAAAAGGGTCGTTTTTGAAGAAGTGTCTGAAGCTGCAACCGTTTTTTTTGGAGAATTGAGCTGTGAGTGTTCCAAAGGTGCTGTTTCCCTCCCATAACAGTCCTTTGGAATCTGCTGCTGGAGGTGTTTCCTTGGCATTTCAACAGTAACGTGAAACCACACAGGTTGTGTCTTGGGAGGTGAAATACAAAGCTGATATTTGGGAGAGGTTTCCATTTTAAATTGTTCCTTAAAGTTATAAAAAGATGCAAAAATACCAGTCTGATTTTTTTCAGAGAAACTCTTGAGTTTAACATAATACAAGGAAAGTGTGTGTAAGTTTGGAAATAATTCCCATAACGGTGGATGGTGACAGAGCTCGTTTTGTTTATGGAGATTTCTCTGTAAGCAAAGAGATTTCCTCTGCACATGCTGGGGCATGTCTGGATGCACACGGAAAACACAGCAGGCTGCCAGTGGGAATTTTTCCTGGAAGCCAGCCCGAAAGGACGCACACAGGTGGAGACTTAAAGGAGAAAAGCCCCGCAGACGAGCAGAGCTGACTCCACCAGAGTTCAAATCATCTGAGGCAGCTTGGGAAGTGCTCATTTTTAGAAATTCCAAACCACTGCTGTTTCTCCCTCCTGAGAACAGCCACACCATACAGTTGGTCACACAATGGGCTTGGCAGAGCCATGATCCCAGGTCCCTTGAGCACAGTGTCGAGGTCTTCATGGGCCGCTTTGTCAGCCCAGGCAGGTGAAGGGGCACAGGGAAGCAGTCTAGTTATATCGTATGTGTTAATTTTTCTGGCGGGTACCAATTAAAGCTTAATTGAAAAAAAGTTAAAAAATAATAAAGATCAGGGCTTTGCTCTTGATTTCTGCTGACTCATTTTTACATTACGCAGATCTGCAGTGCCTGGTGTCTCCTTTGATTCCCACGTACCAGCACACCACATTTGGAGGTGGGAGCAGAAGGGGCAATGGTTAGCATAGACCAGAAAGTCTCAATGAACACCCCCAAACCTGTTTTAACAAATTTCTTTCCCTGGGTAAACATTTATGTTCACCTAGACCTCTCCCATTGCTCCCTGTCCCCTGTCTGGTGGGATGCTTCAAGGCCTGACATGGAATGGGAGAAAAATAAATGCAAACTGTTGAAGTAAAGAAACCTGCTAAAGTTGATTCCTGTTAAGGAATAAATAAGTGGAAAGGAGCAGATCTGTTTGGGTGGCTCATTCTAGAGAGATCTTTGTGGTTTGGCGGGGTCTGACCAGTGACAGTTTTCCTGCAGCTGTTCTGTTTCCTTTTGCTGTTTTTATTTCCCTGTGCATTTCCTGGAGTTGCCTCCTTTCCCCTCAACCCATTCCCACACTCCAGGCTGAGCCATCCATGCCAGGATCCATGGAGAAGCCGGTGCCGTAGCACACCGATGGCACAGCACTGGCACTGGGAGCTCACCAGCCCCACTTGGCACTTCCTGTCCCACCACCTGTGCTCTGACTTGGAGCGAACAGTGCCACCCCAACACAGGGAACTGAAACAGCATGTGTTTGTCCATTGTCTGCTGTGTGGCATCTGTCACCGTCCTGGCCAGGACACCACAGGGCTGTGGCACAGCCATGGGCAGCAGAAGCTCTGTGTTTAGACACCCTGGAGATGTCTCCGTGGCATCCATGCCACCAAGCCAATCCTTGGGAGTGTGGGTATAGCTGCATCTCTTTGTTCTCCAAAAATAACTCCAATTTGCCAGGCCTGAGTGGTTTTTAAAGGAGGTTTTCCATTAGCTTTCCATCAGAGAGCTGCTGGCAGTGCTGCCAACGTCCCCACTCCCTCCCCGGCACGGGGCTTTCAGCTGGATGTGGCCCCTGTGGCATCAGTGTGGGTTTGCTGATTTCACTTGACACAAGGAACTACAACGAGTGAGAAATGCATTAAAATTGGTTTAAAGCAGAATATTTTTAAATACAAATAAAGTCTTTGGGACTGTTTCATGAACATGTGTAACTTTATGTAAACACTGGAGAGAGGCAAGGGACTCTGATAAAGTCATGGAGACCACGGTGGGAGGGACACCCGGCCATATATTTTTCCTGTCAGAGCTCAATGAAAGCCAAATAAACAAGGAAAAATAAACTCAACGTTTACAAAAGGCCCAGAGTGGGAGCAGCTGCCAAGGTCTGGAGCAGTTTGCTGATCCCAGTGCTTGGTTGCTGCTGAAATTATTCTTCTCCCACTGGAAATCCTGTTCCATAGCATTTTATTATCCAGACATTCCTCATGTAGGAAACATTGGAGTTCATATCCCATTAATTCTTAAGGTGAAGGGTGCAAAATAAGTGATTTTTAATGAGCAGATTAAAAGATGTCAGAAATTAGGTGTGGAAATGCCCCACCAGAGGCCATTTCTCACACTGCTCTGTGGGGCAAATCAAAAATGACAGGTTTTTTTTTTGTATGATATTGGACTTTCTGGTACCACAGTAGCCCAGCTAAAATGTGAAATACAAAGAAGAAACCCATTTTTTTCCTTTTCCTAATAGGCCTTTTAGGTGCAGTTCCTTGAGGGCAGTAAATAGGATTAGCAGGTCGTCATTTAGAGCATGACTGGTGGATAATATTTTGATAATTTCCCGGGAAGCATATTAACATTTTTATCCTCTGAAATACCACATGTGAGAAAGAAAGGATCAAAGGAGCAGGAGCTGCATGGGGTGAGGAGCCTGGGAGAGCTGGGCTGGCGAGGGCAGGGAGCTGCAGCACCAGTACAAGCCGCAGTTCCTTCATGGGAACCAGTTATCCCTAAACCCATGGCTTTGGATAATGTCCTGGAGTATCAGAGGACTTTACTACTACTTCATTCTCATCCCCATCACGCAGGGTTTCACAACATACACACACGTGTGGAATCCCCATGAGGCATTTTTGCTGTTAACAGCAAACAGTCCCTGTGCTGCTGGGCCGGGGGCAAGCACAAAGCAGTGCCTCCACTTCTGTTTGCTCTGAGAGCATCAACGTTTTCAGCGAGCGTTTTTTTTCCTCTAGGGTTTGTTTTTATTTATTATTCCCCTTTTTATTCCTCCTCATCCTCCCAGCCAGAGGGGAGCTTGGCTCCTTAACCAGTTGCTTGCCTGCTTGGAGTTAGACACAAGCTGAGTGCTGTGATGGACTGTGGCTGAAGTGCTGCTCAGCACTGGTGCGACAGGGATGAACTGGAAATGCACCTTTCAGATCCCAGGTGGTGGTTTACACCACGGGCATAGGTTTGGGTGCCTCTGGTACCCACTGTCTTCTTGGTGCTCCAAAGCAAAGTCCAGCATGTTTGCTGATGGCTGACCATGGGCTGACCTGGATCCCGACTTGGAGTCTCACCTGGATCCCAGGACAGAGGCAGAGGCATCCAAGGGCACCGAGGGCTGTTCCCAAGGACACATGTCTGTGCAGAGGTTTGCTCTCCTCCCACGGATATTTCCATGCCGTGGGACCTAAGCAGCTGCAACATTCCCGTAAGAAAACTGCCACCATTTGGCAATGTTTGGCTGGAAACCTCCGCTCTTTTCTGGCCATGAAGTACATTCCTGACACCTCTCCATGTGTCTCCACGATAACCATCACCTCAGATCGGGGATGAGGCTGGACCTGCCCAGTAATTCCCATCCCATGGGTGTTGAGCAGGGGATGGGGTGAGCTTAGAGCTCCAGGTATGAGTTTTCCTGGCTCGTGCTGGAGGTGCCAGAGGGAGGTGGATACAGGCTGTGCTCCCCTCCATCTCCCTGCTCCTGCCCTCGTAGCCTTGCTGAGCTTTTGGCTTGTGCTGGCTCGGAGTAGCACTCTGTGCAAGGACAGCCCTTGTGCTGTATTTCCAAGGCCGATTAAGAGGGAGGCAGAGTAGCCTTAAGCATTCTTCTAATTAAAACAAAATCCCTCGTGGCCTTTTATATACAGAGAGATATTACAGACTTAAGGCTTGTATAAAATGTGTATTTATTGATCGGATCAACTGTTTCAATTCCTTCTGTAGAGTTCAGTGAGAGCATCAGCATGACCAGCCTGGCGAGGAGGGCAGGGAGGGGGTTTTGGCTTTCAGTGATGCCAGCGCAGAGCGAGCCCGTGAGTACCTGCCTGCTATATATACATTTATGTGTATTTATATACATGTATATCCACAGCTGCCCAGCTAGACATCACCTCCAGCACCCATCCTGATCCTGCTTTCCCAGGCTGGTCCTCACCCTGGCACAAGACATGCTACTTGCACTGGGCTCTGGACTCCCACCATCCCGTTCCCCAGCTGTGGTTTGAAGAGTTGCACCCACAACTGGGTTGTTTCCCACTGCTTCTCTTCTGAGCCCACTCAAATAGCTGGTTTTTTGATTGCAGGAAGGAAAGAACGTTTCTGATAAAGCCTCAGAGTGATTGAAGGACGGGACGTACTTTCCAGGGAGTAACAACCACTCAAATGCTTTCACAGGCTGAGATTTTGTGCTCAGCAAGTTGCTCCAGTTTGAAGCACAATCCCAAGAAATGTGAGTGTGTGGTGGAAATGTCTGCAGGCCTGGATTAAAGCAGTGCTGGCAGATGATGCTGTAGCTTCCACAGTATAAACGTTACAGAAAAGTAGTGTAAATATGGGGGATTCTATTTGTTTTTCCTCATTTTTTCCCTCACTCAGGCCAGGAACTGCTAAAGCTTAAACAAATCATTGCAGAAGTGAGACTGACCTAAATCGTTCTACACAGTGGAGACCTTGTCTCCTGCTTTTGGATCTTCCTATATTTAGGAATGTGCCAGAACAGGGTTTAAGTTGTCTGTATGGCAGTAGCTGCTTCCTACGCCCTGGGGAGCTTGGGGGAAGGTGTGAGATCGGCTGCCATGTGCCAGCAAGGCTGCTGGCAGGGCAAAGCCACCGGCTCCCGCTTCCTGGAGGAACCAGCAGGGATTTTTGGTGCCACACCACCCTTTGCTCCGTGCTGGCAGGTTTCCCTGCCCTGTGTGGGGCTGTCACTGTGTGGGCTCCACTTGTCCCCAGTGAACACCCAGTTGGGTGCCTAATTAATTCATGCATGCATGTCTACTCAGGAAATGCACAAGTTCCCAGTTAATTTACATCTGAGCACCCAAGGAGTCCATGCCTCAGCATCCAAACTGATCCTGCACGAGCACACACAGGTTCACACCTAGTGCTCTCAAAAATGCAGGGTTAGTGCCGCAGGAAAGCCGGGTCAGCACATCCACGGATGCCTCATTCCCGTGCACATGAGACCGATCAGTGCATGCATGGGCACCCAGGCAGTTCACGCATGAACACCCTGTTATTTTGCATACAAATGCCCTATTAGCCTGTGCATGATTGATCAATTATTTCATGCATGAGCTCGAAGCGGTTTAGACATTGTTTCCCGGCTGGTTCACTAGCAAGTGCCCAGTGTGTTCCCAGAGTGGGGACATCTCTGGGGACAGCAGCCCCTGGCTGGCAAGGAGTGTGGCAGAGCAGAAGAAGTGCAGAGAGTGGTGCGGGGACGTGGCTGCTGTGGATGTCCTGAAGTGGGCAGGAGGAACCCGCACCCTTGCAGCCAGCCCAAAGCCACCAGCATGCCTTGGCACCTCCCAGCGCCTCTGACGGTAGCACCATGCTCTGCTCGACCACAGGAACCCAGTGGCCAGTGCTGTGACTCACAGAAGGATGGAGTAAATGATCACAGCAGCCTTTCCAGCCCTAAAAATTTAGGAAGCCTTTGATCTGCAGGCAGCATGCCTTGCAGATAAACCAGATAAGGTTTAGAGCTTGTGCCTGAGCATCAGCCCAAGTGAGAGGGAGCACAGAAAAGGAAAAATGGCGAAACTCAAGAGGAGAAGTAAAATTGTCCTTTCCCTGGCCCTGAAAGCACACTGAGTCTTGCCCTGTGGTCAGACTGGGAGCCCTGCAAATCCCACTGTGGGAGCAAAGCCACAAGACATCGTCACACAGCACATGGCTTTGATGCGACCTTTCCTTCGGTGTTTATGTTCTCTCCAAACCCGTTTTTCACTTTGGGAGAGATCAGATTAAAGGGAGATGCCAGCTCTCTGGGTGCATCCAGCTGGTCCGAGAGCCTGGGCTGGGATGCTGGGAGCTGCGAGCAGGGGGCTGGGCAGCTTCTCACCCCTCATCCCTCCACATGCACAGAAGCAGTTGTTACATTCCTATTCTCATATGACCCTGCTGAGATTCCAGGGAGATGTCCTTCTTTACGGATCCTGCATGAACTGCACACCGCAAGTCACTCACAAAAACTTGCAAGGAGCAGCTGACCTGAATCCATATTAATAAGGCTCACAAGTCGTGGAGTGTTTTCTCTCTCATGCCTGTGGGATGGCAGGAACACACTGCCTCATTGCACGCAGGGTTTAGACAAAAAGCCATCGATAGCCTGTCACATTTTTAAGCCTGTTTGCCTTGGAGATAAGCCCAGGCTGCCCTGCCGTGGTGCCATACTGCAGCTGCCTCTGCTCCAGGACAGACCCGGGGGACGAGGAGTGATGGCTCCGTGCATGCCAGAGCCATGGAAGGGCCATGCTGGCGTTGGGGATGGCACTGGGATTTCAGAGTCCTGATGAGTGACAATGATGGGAAGGCTGTGACCCAGTCCTGGGTAGTTCTGATAGAGGAGCATTTCTCCCTTGACCCCCTGCACCCGCTGCCCCCCTGCTCCTGCAGCAGTAAGGGGAGGGACCCTTTTCGTGGCTGAGGAACAGTCCCAGGTCTGGTATTCCTGTGCTCCGGTCTCATGTTGGAATGAAAGCCTTTGTAAATCAGGCATGGGCCACAGGAAGAACCTGGTTTCCATTCCCTGGGAGGAGTGATAATAACCCATGGGAGACAGCACCGCATCCAGATGGGATCTATGCAGTGACGCGGATGGCAGACAGTGAAAACACTTTATCAGCCCAAATTTGTGAGCAATAAACCTCATGGGGGACTTGGGGTCTGCTGCTGCTGTTAAGGGACCACTCACGGTGCCCAAACCCTCCGCGTCAGCAGTGGCAGCTCCCGCTGGATGTTTTAGAGCCTTTCCTTTTATGGGGCTTTTTCTTTTTCCATGGGATTTATCCAGGTTCTATAGCAGGGATTCAGGGAGATAATAACGCACATTAACCAGGGCGCTGGAAACTGCTTTGCAAACAAGATTGATCAAAGCAGCCCAGAACAGAGAGCAAACCCTCCGGAATGCGCTTTGCAAAACACTCGCCAAAACAATTGACTCCTGGTAAAAAATAACATGTTGGGCAGCCCCGGAGGCTGTGCCCGTGAGGGACCCAGCTGCAGCACCTGGTGTGCTGGCAGGGGCTGCAGCCATGGGCAAGGGCTTTTGTGGATATGATGAAGTGGCCAAATCCCCCTTGGCATGGAGCAGCAGCCCTGCTCTGGGGTGTCCCGGTGTCACTGCTGTGCCCACACCCTTCATTCTGTTCCAGACGGGAATTAATAGAAGCTGCTTTACTGCTACTGTTGTTTTTATTGATTATTGGCAAAGAGAGTAATTGATGGTGGAGAGAAAGGAGCACAGGTGCAGGAGACGTGGGAGGAGGAGAGAGGGAAGGAATTCCTGTGAGGAGAGGAGATGAAGGTGACATTTCTGCAGTTGACTATCATGGATTTGTGCTATACAGTAAGTCAGTGTGCCACATCCATGGCAGGGTAGAGTAGAAGTAATGGGCTGAAGTGTAGCAAAGTGGGCTTAGGTTATATAAGAAAAATTTCCTACAGGGGATGTTCTTGCAGAGGTGCAACGTGGAAGTTGAGATGGCAGGATGCTGCAGCCATGCTCACACTGTCAGCCTCACATTTTGTTCCCAGACCTCTGCTTTTCTTGTGGAAAATATGCACAAAGTCTGTGGGTTTTGACTTAAAATCGCCTGGGATTGGAAACACATCCTGTGGGAAATCATGTTGGCCATGGGAAGGAGGAGCAGAGCCTTAGATGGCAAACTGTTCCTCATGCCAGGCCTTTTTCCTGTGAATCCCTGTGAAGTGCCTTATATAGTCCACTTGGAGGAATTTATAAACCAATGCCTTTTGTCACTCTTCAGGAACTCATCTCCCTCTGTGGCATTCCAAGCACTTTATTCCAGCAAGGCCATGCTCCTTCCCGTGCAGGGCTGAGCCAGGCAGGACTGGGCCTTCTCCACGTCCTCTTGCTGCAGGTGCTTTGGGAGGATGCAAGATGTAACTGGGATGGGGTTACACTGGGAATGCAGAAGTAGCCACTGACACTGAAGCCAGCTCTGGGGACTGCAAACTGTCACCATTTGGGTTCAGGGCCACTGCTTTCTACCTTGTCCCTTTGGTCCCTCAGGCAGCTCCCTCCTGCCCATGGGCATTCCCAGGAGAGGCAGGACGGGAGGGATGTGAGTGCTGCTTCTGCAGTGGGAAAATACTGGGACATCCAGAGCATGGGAGTCCTTACAGGAAAGCCTGGGGCTCCTGTTGGCACAGACAGGATGAACATTGCCCAGCAGCTGCCTCTGGCCTTAAAACCTGCTGAGCCCCATCACCTGCCCTGGCCTCAGCTGAGGATTAACAGTACAGCAGAAACCTCTGCCCCAGTGTGAACGGCAGATCCGTTCCAAGGCTCTGCACTGCCTGGGCTGGGATGCTCATAAAAAAGATCCACAAGACTCAGAGATCTGCTGCCTCAACAGAGACTCGGCAGAGCTATAAATAGCCCAGCCAAGCGTGGTGCAGCGAACCTGAGCAGAGCCAGCTGCCCTCGTGGCCGGGCACTCCGGGAGCTGTGTGGGGACAACTGGCTCTGCCACTCTGCAGCGTGTCCTGGGGATCCTGCCCACTCCAGCCGGGCCCGCTGGGACCATGTCACCTGCCCAGGCATGGCCTTGTCCCCCTGCGCTCATACAACCTCAGTGCCGGGCCCTGCAGTGCTCATTCATCTTCGCTGGCTTTTCTGCTACTCTCTGGCTTCTCCTCTCTTAAAGCTGAAGCTGTTCCCATTAAGGAATAGTAAATATTTTATTTGCTGTTGGGGGTTTTGACCAGTATCTCAGAGGCTGCAAAGGTCACACCAGGAAATATCCACTTCATTAGCAAACAGGATCAGACCATTCCTGGGCTGCCAGCTCGCATGGAGTGAACCCGGCCTGCCCCTCGGGTGCTGTTACCAGCCCTAGGCTTTTCTTCCTTCAGCAATCAAATCAGGGAGCTTTCAGGACCCACAGTGGTTTTCTTAGTTCTCAAGGCCATGCAGGCAATTAAAACTGGTCTCATTAAAAGCCAGCTGAGCCTGGGCAGTGCTGTCTCTGTCTCGCTGCCGTGCGGGCACCGTGGCGTGGGAACAGGGATGGCTCAGTAATCAGGATTTTTTTGTTCTGCTGGGCTTTTTCTTCAGGTGGCTTCTGCAAAGGGCTTCTTGGCACTGCAGCTCAAGTGAAATGGAGCAACCAAAACGGGAGCTGGCTGGCAGCCAGCCCGGCAGCCAGGCACGCAGGGGCAGCCAGAAGGGAGGCGTTTGCCTGGAGCACAGTTATCGAGGGCAGGATCCCCGTGCAGGAAAGCCAAGTGGCTGAAGCACCGGTGTCACCCACCCCACTATGCCAGGGTCCTGCTGGCCTGGTGCTCCCTCGCTGCCAGCCCCAGCATGGGACCCTGTGAGGCCTCACAGGCAGGTGTGTGAACAGAAAGGTTTTATTCTCCCCTCTGTCCTTACCTTGGCTTTCATGTGTGTGTGGAACGTGCCATGTTTTCAGGGTGAACACGCGATGGACAGCCAAGTCACCTCCGAGCTCTGGTGGGGTGCAGGGACAGTTCTCGGCAGTGCGGGGCTTGGGGTTGGGATTTTATCAGCTTTTCCACATAAAACATGGCTGGGCCTGGCTGGAAAATGACCTGGCAGGACTCCCCAAGGATATGCCAGAGGAAAAGCAGCGGCTCCCACAGGATGTGGGGTGGGTGGTTTAGTGAAAGCTGGTCATCCCCCAGACTTTTCTGGGCATTCCCCAAGTTTTGCTGTCTGTAGGAAAACCCTAAGAAATGTGGGAACCCTCGACCTGTTCAGGAGGGGGAGATCCATCTGGAGAGATGCTGAGTGCTGCTGGGGGACACCGAGCACCCGCCTGCAATGACCTGAAAACTTGGACATGGGGGGACGGTGGAGGAGGAGGCAGAGGCTACATCGAGCTCCAGGAGAACACTTTGGTGCGGGTCCCTCACAGCGGTTCAGGTTCAGGGATCGGGGTCTCCAGGGCAGAGGGGCCCCCTGCAGGGAAATCCTGGTCCCCTGGGGCAACAGAGGTACCTCCAAGGGATCATCCCCCCCCCACCAGGGGAACAGGCTCTCTCCGGGGATGGGAGTCCNGGCGCGGCGGCCCGCGCGCCGCAGCGGGCGGGGCGGTATTTGAGCGCGGCGCGGCGCCGGGGCGCAGAACGCGCGGGGCGCCGAGCGGAACGGAGCGGGCAGAGGCAGCGGGGTCGGGCCTCCTCACACCCCATCCTCCTCCTCGGTGCCGTGCCTCGCCCTCCCGGTGTGGCCCTGTCACTGTGAAGGTGAGCGACGCCGGCCCCGGGGGGTCTTCAAGCCTCGCCCGGCACCGGTCGCTCCGTGTGCGGGGTGGTGGCTGCGGGGCCGCTCCGTGGGAGGGTCGGGGCCGTGGCCGGGCGGGACCGGCCCGTGGGTAGCGCTCGGAGCCTGCCCCACCCCGGGGGTCCGCGCTAATGCGGTGCCGGCCCCGCTGCAGGCAAGGTCACCGCGGGCTCGGGCGCCCCCGGGGCTCCCCCCGTGAAGGTCACGCAGAGCTCCGGCTCCCGACAGCGGCTTCCCGAGCCCCGCGCCGCCTTCTTGGGAAAGGGGCAGTGCCGCACCCCTTCTCAGGGCCCTCCTCGGCCGCGATGGGGGATGCGGTGGGTGCCGGGCTCGGGCCTCGTCCCGATCCGTGGGATCTGTGCTGTCCTGATGGGGAAGTGATGAATGCTGGGCTTGGGCTCCATCCTCGTCCTTGGGATCCATGCTGTAGTGCTGAGGAGAGTGGTGGGTGCTAGGCTTCAGCCCTGTCCCATTTCTAGGGCTCTGTCCTGCCTGGAGAGGAAGAGAATAGTTACCAGGGGGCTCGTGTCTCATGCCTTTCCCAAAGCCCCAGTCTGTCCTGGAGCTGCTATTGGGTGCTGGACTTGGGCCTCATATTCCTTCTGAAACCTCATTCTGTCCTGCTGAGGAATGGGTTGAGTGCTGGCCTAATCCCTCTCTCAAGGCCTCATCCTGCCCTGGGAGTGGTAGCTGGGGCTGTGGTCTTCCTCCATATAGACCACATCCTGCTCTGGATTGGGGAAGGGGTGGTTGCTGGGGCTGTATTAATACCCCCTTCCCAGGCTCATTCTGCTGTGTGCTGGGGCTTTGTGGTTTTCCTCAGAGAGGGCCAGATTGGGAGGCAAGACCCCGAGGGCCACCTGTGATCCTGTGGTTTAGGGCTGTGTGTATGTGGTGGTACTGGGCTGCCTTGTGGGGTGGATCAACCTGTAACCTCTCCAGGGAACGGGCTCGGTGGTGTTCAGGTGGGTGCAGGGGTTGACACTCAGAGCTGCTCCCTGGCCCATGGCAGGTGCAGGGCACCGTCTCTCCAGCAGCACAGCCACTGCTGGCCCCTGTTGTGGTTGCCCATGGAGGGTGCTGGGAGGGCAGGCGGGTGTGGTGCTGCAGAGGGCAGGCTGGCCAATGATCTCCTGAAAGATAATCGTTTTTTCCTATGGCTCTGCTGCCCGCGGCAACATGGGCCTGCACTGGGATGCTCCTTGCCTAAACAATGAGGAAGGAAGATGCCTTCTGCAGGTCACTCCTGGCTGGTTATGCAATGGCAAGTGCCCTCTGAACTCTGAGCAATGGGGGTGTGTGTGAGAGCTTGCTTGCCCTCTTTCCCTAAAGAGACTCTCTTGGAAGAATGACCCACAAGTGGATTTCTGCTGCTTCCCTCTTCCTGTGGACTGGGCCTCCAGAAGACTTTCTGAAATCTACAGGCAGTTTGGGCTGTTCTGAGCTGTGTCTTTTCCCCCAGGGTTTCTGGGCTGCAGGCAAAGCCCCCCTGGCTTAAACCACAGTATGGAGAGGAATAAACTGCCTGGAAGTGGCTTTTCCAGGGCTGTGTAGGGGCATGTGCTCTCTACTGGCACTGGAGCTCAGTTCCTGTCATCCTTCCTGGTGCTGTTAGTGTATCTTAATAGCAGTGCTCTATTAAACACTGTATCTAAAACGTATAAATTAAGGTTGCAATAGAAGTCTTCAAGTACAGGCAGAGGGAAGAATTAAGTATTGTAATCAGAGGGCTGCAATTATGTAACTGGATTCTCTTTCTGTCTGGGTAGCAAGCTCCTTTAATTGCTGTAACAAAGCTACTCCTTCAGTTTTCTGGGACTCTTCCAGGAAGTGATCATTGCAGCAGATTTTTTTCATTCCATAGCAGAGCTAAAAATGTGCAGTTTCACTATTTCAAAACACGCTTGGTAGTATCACCTCAAGACTTAGTGCTGTAAAAGGATTTAGGAAACTTAATGGTGCTCTGCAGGCTTAATTGGAGGCGCTCCTTACCATTAAGAAGCTTATTCCCACAAAGTTTGAATCTGCTGTATTAAGAGCTGCTGCAAGGTGAGCAGTTGTGGTAACCTGTGCTTTCTGACCAGGCCTTGCGTGGGCTGTGGAGGCAAGTTTCTGGTGTCTAGAGGAGGACTGCATGGGGCTCCTTCTCCGTGGCTTGAAGAAAGGCTGCAGGGCTGGGATTGTTGAATCTCAGTTTTCTAGGATAATATGAGCTGTGCTGGAAACTTCCCGGTGCTGAGAAGCTCCCTAGAGAGGCCATAGCAGATCTAATGGTTGCAGTGGCTGGTACAAAGCACCTGAAGTAACTTAGGCAGTGAAGGGGGCTGCACACCTGGCATTCCAGTACAGCATTTCCCAGTTTCCTAAAGGTCCTAGGCAGTGCTACCATGCTGGTCTTGCATATGTGTTGTGGTTCCCAGGTGGGGAGGTGGCAGGAAAAGGAGGGCTTTGCCAGACTCTGGCTCTGTGGTGGGATTTGCTTCCCCTGCCCTGTTTCGAGGTTGCAGCATGGTGTTAGCCTGCTTCTGGCTTGTCAGACCAGCTTTGTCCTATGGGAACAGCTGAAAGTTGGGTTTCATGGCAGAGCAGCAGGGAGGTGAGGGGGTGATGATAGCTGAATGTGGAACAGCACTCCTCCCAGGCTAAACTCGCCGCAGGAACTGTGACACTTGGGGTGGGGTGGAATAAAAGCTCTTAATGTGCTTCCTGATCTCCGTGCTGGTGACAGGCAGTCTGGGATCTGTTGCTTTCTGGGCTCTGAGGAGAGGATGCTCCAAACCACTGGTGCACCTGAAAGGCAAACTTGGCTGTAGCCTATTGATGTACAGGAGGGCTGTGGCTCTCTGCAGATCCCGTCTCCTCCCACACATAAGCTTTTCCTGCATGTGTTTAATGCAGGTGGTGATGTTGGACTACCTATCTCTGATCTAACCTCCAGCCAGTGCTCTGCTGCTCTGGACATAAGGGGCACCTTGGCCTGGGACTGATGTATGCAAGCCAAATAAACTCATCCAGGCCATAACAGGGGTTTGTAGTATCAGCTTGTGACGCAGCCTGCACAGAAAGGACAACCTCCGATGCACAGGAAGCGTCTCCTTTCTTGGGAAGGGATTAAAGGAATCTATGTTCTGCCTTAGGTTCACGATGTCTGACAGGAAGGCTGTGATCAAGAATGCGGACATGTCGGAGGACATGCAGCAGGATGCTGTAGACTGTGCTACACAGGCCATGGAGAAGTACAACATAGAAAAGGACATTGCAGCATATATCAAGAAGGTAACTCTGGGATGAGGGGACTGTGCTGACTGAGACTTCCAAAGCTCTCGAGTTTGTTCCTCTCAGGAGCTGAGTGGCTGAGGCTTCATTCTTGCCTGTTGGGAGGGAGAAGTTGCTTGGCTTCTTGGCTGCTTTATTGCTGTTTTCAAGAGGATGGAGTGACTTCTCCAAGGTCAGGGGAGGGCTATGTCAAAGCTCTGGCAAGCTCTGAGCAATCTGCGAGTGCTGTCCCTCAGGATTTGCCAGCCAGGAAAGGGCTGGCTGCAGCCTCTGCTTAGGACCTGCTCCACAGATGCTGCTGCTTGACCTGCAGCACCAGTGCAGGTGGGATCACTCTGATGTTTCACTGGGTGGGCAGCAGTGCATGTGCGTTCTTGGCTCTGGGAGCTGAGGAGGAGGATGGGCCTTGTGGTGGCTGCTGGGGTTGTGGAACTTGCTGTGTTAGAAACAGTGCAAGTAGCTGTCCTGGCTGGTGAAGAGATGTTTCCCCACTTGCAGGAGCCTGTTAATTAAGTCTTGTGCTTGATGACATCTGGGGAGCTGTTGGTTCCCTCTGTAGCAGCTTCTCAGAATGGTCAGGCAAAGTGTTTTTGGAGGAGGGAAGTGTGACTCTAGAGGCAGTGCAGTCCTGGCACCTGGGCTGGCTTTTGGGCCTTGCTTGTAATCCAAGCTTGAAGGCAAAAGATTCAAAGGTGTCTCCTAACTTCTCAGATCACTTTGAGGCATGACTTACCTCAAAGTGCTCAGGGCAATGCAGCCTGTAAAGTGATCGAGTGCAACAGAAGGCATCCAGAAAGAAGTTGGCCTTTATTTCCTGACTCTGTGTTGGGAGGAGGGAAGCAATTTGATGCACCTCATGCCCTGGCAAGAAAGCCTTTTCCTTACTTCAAAGGTTCCCTGCAAAGAACTCAAACTCTTGCTGCTGTGAGGACTAGCACTTACTTTAATCTTGGATGTTGAGTCTGTTCTTCTGGCTCTGTCTCAGGGGAGGGAAGGGTGTTCTTGAGAGTTGTGTGTTAATTAGAGGGAGGAAAATAGTCTTTAACCCTATCCTACCTCTTAAGTAGGAGAAGACTATTGAACCAGCATTCAGCTTGCTCTCCTCTGACCTCTTGATCTGCATGTGCTGTCTGGGCTGTGAATCTGCCTGCTCATTTTCAATGTGGATTTTTTTCCCTTTTATGTGTAGAAAAGTCCCAAACAGCAGAAGCCAGGCTTCTCCTTCCATTTTTTAGGTGACCTTTCAGATCAGATGCCTTACTGGAGCAGACATGCCAAAATATTTTATTTTTTATGTGAGTGGGTTTGGAATGGAAGAGAACTATTCTCCTGACTAGCCTACACACAGGGCCTGGATAGTGCTGTTCCAAGGAGAGCTCTTGCCTCTGCTCTCCCTGCCCAGGGCTGATGGGTTCTCCAAGGCTCAGGAGATGTTTTACTTGTGTTGGATCCATTAAACAATCCAGTGCAGAGGTCTAGTTCCTTAACAATAATGATGTCTTGCAGTGGGGAATCTCAAGAAGCCTCAGGTGGGAGGAGAGGCAATAGTGTGTGAACAGAACCAGCTCAGAATTTGTGCTTAGAACTATTTTCATGTGGGCTTTCTTGGCCTTAATGCCTCTCTTCTCTTTCTTCAGGAATTTGACAAGAAATACAACCCAACTTGGCACTGCATTGTTGGTAGAAACTTTGGCAGCTATGTAACACATGAGACAAAGCACTTCATCTATTTTTACTTGGGTCAGGTTGCAATTCTTCTCTTCAAGTCTGGATAGAAAGTAGGAGCGAGTGAAATGTGGACTGTAATGCACTGATGGCTGAAGCCACGACTCTCTCTAACATGGCTATGCCGCTGCATGGACTGTATACTATATTTAATGTGTATATGTTGCAGTAAAAATCTACTTCTGTTTAGTTGCCTGGGAAGAAGGCGGCATTTTTTTGTTACTGCTTTTTTTTGGTTGTATTGCACTAGGAAACCTGTAAATGCTTAAACAATGGCCTTTACGTGGGAAGAAATAAAACTATTCCACAACAGCTCCCTCGGTGGTAACTCCCTCTTTGAGGCTGAGAAAACTTCTTTGGGCAGGCCAAAAGCCCCTGAGTTCCCTACTGAGTCCTGTTAGACTGTTAATCTTGTAAAGAGGAGCAAAGCCAGTGTGAGCCTCTGTCCCACCCTGCAGACTGTAGAGAGCTGGCTCTCCCAGTACCCTCAGGGCAGGTCTTAGACCTTCCCTGAAAGCTGGTGTGGTGGCTCTTGGTGACGTGGCTTCCACACCCAAGGTGAACTCCACCTCGAACTGTGATACAGGCTTGCAGCTGGCACCCTCTGTGTTAGTGCTCCATGCCCATCGCTGTATCTTTGGCTCTGCTGAAACACTGACCTAGACTTGTGTAAGCAACTCAGCCTGGTCTAGAAGGCTTCAAAAGCACCCCCTGAGCTGCTGCTTGCTGTAGAAAGCAGCATCCTGTTGCTGAAGTCTTTAGACCTTGATACTGAGCTCTAAAGCCACGTGGCCTGGCCCTGCAATGGAGTAGGATATCAAATTGGTGACTACTGACAACAGCTCTATTTGGCATGTTTGTAGCCAGTTGTCTCAACACTGCCTTAACTCAATGCTCTCCTTAAAGCAAGCTAAGTCGTGTGGAAGACGTGTAAGTGGCCACTGTCTTTTTTTTTTATTTTATTTTATTATTGGTTTTATTTTCTGTAGCTGATAAGCTATTTCTGGAGGACTGTCCTCCATGTTCTGATATCTGCTTTTGTTCTTAAAGCACAGTACCAAGAAGTTAAATTTATGTGTGATGTTTGTGTGAAGGAAACTCATGTGACATCTGCTTCAAAGGCAGACAAGTGTCTTGGTCTCCAATAGGTTCAGCAGTGATGTTGTCTTAGTACGTACTGACTTGGGATTACACTGCAGGAAGTTCTTACCTGGGTGTGGAGGCAAGTAAAACCCTGGTGCTTGTCGTAAGCTCTCTTTATTGGTTTGCTGACTAATGCATTGGCAGTATCACTGGGCTGCTGAGACCAGCTTGTGTCTCTGAGATGAATTTGTTGTTGGGAATAAATTACTGCTGGGTGGGAAGGGGAAGAGTGTAGGGAGCTCTTTGTGAAATAACTTGGTGACCCAGGTTCATGACTTCCTGAAGTAAAAGTCCTTCTTGTCTCTGTGCAAAATCCAAAGTATGCCTAATTTTGTAATATGGATAGAACAATGTTGTAACTAGAAAGAATGTAGCTGTCATAACTTCATGTTGATGGAAATATCTGCACTGGGGTAACGTGCCTTGGACCGTCTGGGGCACTTGTGTGGTCTTGTCTCTTCAGAACTCCACTCTGGATCTGAAAGGAGAATGTTTTGGGTTTGTTTTTTTCCAAGCATGAGTCTAATGTGAATCTGTTCACAGTCTCTCATGGAGCAAGATCTGTTCCCTTCATAACTGCAATGGCTCAAATACCTTTTTTTTTTTTTTTTTCCCAAACATTAAAGGTGAATTGACACATTTAAACAGCCTCTGGTTTCTTCTTCGACCAGTCCTTGTGCAGAGAGGGTGAACCATGAGTTCTCTGCTCTGGAAGGATCATGCAAAGGAGACAGATCTGTGAGGAATGGCCTGAGTAGCATATGTGGCCCCTCTGTGCTGGTGCTGACTTCCAGCCTCAAAGGCTGAAGCAGAGGGGGAGGGATCGAGGTAATTGTGTCCTGCTGCACCCTGATGGGATGTTCTGTGCCAAGTAACCTGGATCTGAAGATGCTGGGACTGACCTCTTAATGGCTTCAGACAGCTGGGGGCTGGTACAGCAGCTGGGGTCCTGGCTCCTGCACACAAAGGTGTCTTCCTGCTTCCCAGGACAGCAGGTTTTCCCTTTAGGCCTCCTCCCTGTGCTGGAGAGAAAGCTGCAAGCTGAACTGATGAATTTAATGCCTCCTGCACCACGGGGGCTGTGGGCTTGCCCTCAGACAACCCCCTCAGCTTGTTATCTTGCTCCTGATGCCACCTCAATTTGTGGTTGTGGCCTCTGTGATATTTTGGAAAAGCTGTGGGCTCTTCCCAGCTACAGCAGTGTAACAGCTCTGCTGTGGCACAGTAACACCAGCGTGAGCAGCGTGACTCACACGGAGCAGCTCCAAACGGGCTGAACCGGCGCTCGCAGGCACCAGCTCGGCTGTTACACACGAGCCATCTGCTCCCACCTGCACCTGCCAGGGCCCGAAAGCAGGGGTGGTTTCTACTTTAGGGGAGCTGGGAGTGATGCTCTTTTTTCAGTAGCCCCAGCCTTTTAGCTGGAAGTGGAGTAGTTGGGTGTAAGCACCAGGACGGCTGTGCCGGGGCTCTGCGTTCCCAAGGGAATGTGCAGCCCTATGGGGCCGGGCCAGCTGACCAAACAGCTGAGGAACTGGCTCCTGAATGCCTGCTGCAGCACGGGGGGAGGCTGCTGATCCAAACCCCAGGTGAAACAGTTTCTCAGCCGGAGTTCCACCTGGGAAAACCCCCTTTCCAGCCGCAGGGGTTGTGGTGTCACTGGAAATCAAACCCTGGTGGAAGGGGAGACCCTGCCATGTGCCCCAGAGCTGACTCATGGAAGTGGAAAGTGGGCTTGGTGCTTCTTTGGATGTGTCACTGCCGCAGGAGTCCTGCTTCAGGCTAAGGAAAAGGAACCGTAGCTCTCCTCTTCAGGGATTTGGCAGTGAAATGGAGCCCTCTTTGCCCTAAACCATCTTCCTTGTCGCACTGGGGCCCTGGAAGACATGAATTGCCTGAATTCAAGCAGTGCTTCCCTCTACACAGCCAAAACCATGGGGCGGTCTGAACATGGAGCTTTGTGTCCTGCTGCCCTCCCCTCTCTCTCCCCAGCAGCTGCCTGACAGCTTTTGGCTTTGACTTTTTCCATTTCTGGGCTCCACTTTGTCTCCAGTTTCCACCAGGCACAGGTGTCCTAGATGAAGCCTCGGAGCATTAACTGTTTCCATGCTGGAAAGGCCAGCAGCATGTACTCAGTTTTGAACTATTTGGAAACATCTGGATCTGGGACACTGAGGGGAAGGTATGTATCTGGGGGCAGACATCTGGAGAAAGAAACTGCTTCCAGATGTGTTTGGGCAAAAATGCTATTGAAACGTAAACTCAGTGTATGTTGTCCTGCCTTGCAATCACTCAGGAAGTGCCTGGCTGCAGGGGAGTCTGAGGCTGCTGCTGTGGGCGAGCTCTGGGTGCAGATGTTCCTGCAGATGTGCACTCACTGCAGGGGACGGTGTGGTTCATGGTTGGTGAGAATCTCACATTGTTTTCTCTCATGCAAGCCAACTTGCTCAATTTCTTATGCTGACTATTTCTTCCAGATGTGGGGAAGAGCTTTGTGGCACTGGAGAGCAGGCAGGCTGGGGTTTGGGAGCTGTGCTCTGCGGGTGTCACTCCTAGACATTATCTGGGATTCATTTTTCTGCAGAGTGAGCATGGTGTAAAGCCATGGGAGGAGGTGTGTGTGTGATGCCATCAGCAGGCAGCCTTGCTCTGTGCCTGCCTGGCACAATCTTCTTCCCCTTCTCTGTGATCACCTGGGACTCCATGAAGGGACAAAGTGACAGCACAGAGACCTGGGAGTTACGCCTTCCTCCCATGCTGCAGGTGAGTGCTCTCCTTCCCTCCCAGCCAGCCTGCAGGACTGCCATTGCAGTGCTAACCTTCCCGAGGTGTGTGGAAGCAGAGCCTGTAGCTGGAAAACCCAGTCTCCAATGGACCTGTTTTCCCTCCCACTGCTTTTTGCAGGAGATTTGAGAAGAAGAGAGACAACACAGAAATGATTTTTTTCTCTCTTTCAGCCTCTGATGGGTAAATCCTGAGGAGGCCGGTGGCACGCGGTGAAGGAAGCAGGGCTGTGCCATCCCTGCCCACCCGAGGTTTCCCTCCTTTGTTCTATTTATTGAACAAGGATCCTGACACCCTTTCCCAGACGGTGACTCACAGCAGCTCTGTCTGTGCAGAAGCCATGTGTCTTAGAGCACTTTATAGATACAGGAGCTGCAGGAGCCTCACAGGAGCCAACTGTGTTTATTAAAAGATGATCAGATGTTTCCTTCCTTAAGGCAGTGTCTAGCTGAGGCTGAGTAATAACTCATTACCAACGAGACAAATAACTGCTCATCAGGTCACTGCCTTCACCAGCCCTTCTGGTAGTCGTGGCAGGTGCTCCAAGTACCAATGGGCTCAGAACCCAGCATGGGGTAAGACGACCACGCTCCGGTCCCTGTCCCTTCCCCTGTGGCAGGGGCAGCCTTGGTGAGGGCAACTCCAGGCTCTGCTCTGCTGCTCAGCAGGGTTTGGCCCTGGGTTAAGCTTAAGGAGCAGTTTTATCCAGCCCTGGTGCAGCATGTTCCTGCCTGCCTGTGGAATCGGCTGCTGTAGTGGCCTCACACAGGACACATCATTCTGTCCTGGTGCTGGGGACTCAGAGCCAACGTGCCAGAGCTCACTGTGGCCTGGTGGAAAAATCACTGGTGGGCCAGGGCTGTGCTGTGGAGGCGTCCCAGGAGTGCTGCCAGGGCCGTGGGTGAGATGGGAGGTCACACTCTGCCACGTCCCCTGTCCCCACATGCCCCATGCTGACAGGTCTCTCCAGGGCTGGGCTGGAGGGAGGTGGGAGAGTGGGGCCAGCTCTCGTCCCCTGGCAGGATGTGGGGCCAGGACCCTCGTGGGCTGGCTGAGGCTTCCCTCAGACGCCATCCTCTGGCACAGCCATCACAGCTCTTCCCTGCCAGATGCCATGGCATCCCTCCATGTCCTTTGTTCCCTCCCTTGCTTACGCATCTCCCTTGATTTATGGCCTTTGCAGAGCAGCCCGGCTGCAGCTCAGCTGCTTGCCCAGACCCCGGCTGGGCTCTGTGCCCTCCATCCCAACCTGTGGGCAGGGACGCTCTTTGGGGGCGCTCCGAGTTCCTCCCTGCATTTGGGGCCCCCTGCATTTTAACCATGTGCGTGGCCTTTCCTTTCACCTCCTTGCAGCCCGGGTGTGAATGAAGTGCTTTCAGGGGGAGGAGATTGCTGAGAGCCCTGCTCTCCCTGTGCATTGGTCGCAGCCCATAAAAGCATCCCAGGAATTTGCCTCTGCTGTCCCTGTGCGGGGTGAGTCAGTGAAAGCTGCCCTTTGTTCCTGCAGCCCCAGCCACCGAGTCCCACACACCGACCATGGGCTGGAATCTGCAGAGCTCGACGTGTTCCCACCGGGTGCTGTGTCACACCGAGACCCTCAGGAAAGGGTTTTCCCCCATCTTACCCCGGCCAGGGCGAGCAGCCTTTGGCCCTGGAGAAAGACTTTGCCAGGGTTTGTCGGCGGGTCGAGCCGGGCGCTTGGCACACGGTGTGACCTCGGCTTTAGCCCCGTGCGCTGCCTAAGCTGAGCCAGGGACGGAAATCCCTTCTTACCAGGGATCCTTCTCCACGCAGTGTTTGATTACAGGTTTGGGGTGTGATCTCCCGCCCATCCTGCACAGTTTGCCGCTGTTTGCTGGCTGCCAGGGCCGCTCCGGCTGCAAAAGGAAGGGAAGGGAAGGACAGAGGGCTGGCAGGAGCCAGGCCGTGCCTCTGCCGCAGCCTGCACACAGCCCGCTGGCACCTGGCCCAGAACAGGGCTCTGGAAAAAAATAAACGCCTTTGTTGTTGTTGAGGAAAGCCCAGAACGCTCCGACAAGGACACAACATCTCCTAAAGCTGGGTTTCAAAGCCCTCGTTTCTCAAAGAGTTCAAAATGACCCGGCCAAAAGCATCTGCTCCTCTGTGGGTCAGCCCGGATGGAGTAAATGCTGACCCACATTGCAAGGGCTCCCTCTGAAGCCACAGCTCGCAGGGGGACCAAGGGATGACACCCATGTGGTCCCTTCTAGAAGGGTCGACACCCAGGGGTGCTGGTGGGGGGTCCCTGGAGCTGTTCCCAGTTAGCAGCAGCAGCAGAGAAGTGTTGGGTGACTCAGCAAACGTTGGGTGCCAGGCCAGGGCTCACTCAGTCGCTGCCTTTGATTGATACATACAGTTCAGGCAAAGCCTGGGCTGACTAAAGATACTGTGGTGCTTAAATATTTTATAGAAAATCATTAAGCAATTAAATCTGGTGGATCTCACATCGTATAAAGAGCAGCTTGAAGTCTGTGCAGTAAACAGGGCAATGCTTTCTGCTCGTTTGGGATGTCTTCTTGGAGTCTTAACTATAATCCTGGCTTCAGAATAACTATAATTATCTCTTAATTGCCATTATTGTTTAACATTTTTAGCATTTTCAAGTGCACACTGTTACAGTTTTCCATGCAGATACAATCAGTAGCCAGGGCTCACAATGAAAGCAATTAAAATCCTGTGATTATCACAAGGCTGCTTGTCTATCCACCAGCTTCAATCTGCATCACTTGCCAAGATGTAGGCTAGAAACTCAGACAAATTTAGCATTTATTTGGTAACCCAGCAAAGCTACTACCTCATGCTGCCTCCAATGATTTGCATCTAAGGCACTTTTTGGAAGGACAGGAGAGGGGAGGAGAAAGAAAGCAGTTTCTAGAATACATCCCGGGAGAATATACAGCAAAGACAAAATTATGCACATGAATTATGCATCTGAATTATGATTTCACTCCTATTTTTGTCCAGATTAGCTCATGTTTGGTGTGCATCCCTGGCAGGGTGCTGGCAGAGCACGCTCCAGCTCCTAGCAGGTCACTGTGGTTTCAGGTCCCATGGTCCCTGCTCCCCTGGCAGCAACTTCCCAGGGGCTCACGGCGCTTCCTGGGCATCCAGCCCCCTGGTAATGACACCAGCCCCTGATCTTGCACTGGGCAAGTTGTTTTTCTGTGTTGATTAAATGCATCTCTTCTGTAAACACGCAGTGGATGAAAAGATTTAGGAATAGACTAAAAAAGCAGGTCTGTGCTATTTTGTACAGAGAGGAAGGTGTTTGCAGGCTCTGCTGCCACGAGCCAGGCTTCTCCGGTGTCCCCTGGGTCCCACCATCTCCTGGGGAAGGCAGGCATGGAAACATCCCAACCTGTGCTACCTCTGGGGAGATAAAGTTCAGTAGAGGAGCACAGGGGGAGGGCAGAAGGAGGGTTTCCAAAATCTCACCAGATCCAGCTGCAATCCCAGCACACAGTGAAATAAAGCCAGTAGTCCTTCCAGGAGAAACAGCCTGGGAAGCCCCAGCCCATGGGTGTTTCCATGGAAATTCAATGGCCCTCCTTCCAAGGGGGGAATTATCTTCCTTGGCCAAATCATCAGGGCACCTGCACTGAGGTTGGGGGTCCAGTTTGGGGTTGGTGTGAACACAGGCACCCTCCTGTGATGGGCCCATGTGGAGAGGCTTGGGGGGCTGTGGCTGGTCCCTGGCTGAGTCCTTCCCTCCCCAAACTCCCATGGCCTGTGGATTACATCTCTGCAGTTGTCTGCATGAGAAAATGAGATTAGGAAAGTATTTCAAGTATTTGTGTCTGTTGCTCAGTGGCAAACAAAGCTGGAGCCAGTGCTGTTTGTCCCATGAGCTGGCCCAGAGCTTGGAAAAACAGCTGGGAAGGCAGCGGGAGACACCCAGCCAAGTACCAGGAGCTGAATTTGCACATGCCTTTGGAGAGTTGGAAACGTGGAGCATGGTGCAGGCAGGGCCACTGGCTGAATCCCCCTGCCAGGGATGGAGTACCTGTGTGTTCACCTTTGCAGGTGCCCCTCGGGGTCCCTGGCACAGCCCCTGCTCCTTTACCCACCTCTCAGGTCTGGGGCAGGTAAGTGTTCCTGATCCTCCTGTCCCCAGCCTGGCCACTTTCCTGCTCCAACCTGAACGAGTCACCTGAGAATCAGCACAGCTGGGGACACTGGTCTGTAACCCGTGGAGACACTGTGCAGGTGACCTGTGTAGCCACATGCACGTCCCTGGTGTGTGAGCACCTCAGAGGATCAGGATTTTTCTAGGTCCACGTGTTTCTCATCTGCTTTGAAGTGCTCCCGATAGGCAGTGAAAAGTCAGTAAATTTGGACAGTCACAGGAAAGAGGAGCAAAGGCAGGAGTGACAGAAACAGGCATCTGGGAAAACCTGGCACTGAAAAGGTGGCAGAGTTTTGGGCCAGTTGTGCTCCCAGAGTGATTGGGTTAAGGTGAACTCTCTCCATTTTACCTTTTCCAAGGAGAGGCACAGCTGAGGGATGTGAAAAGCAAGGAGGAGGCCAGCAGAGCCACAGCAGCTCCAGGTCACCACTTTTTCAGGCCCAACAGGTACCTGGAGCCTGGTGCCCTGGAGCAATCCTGTGGCTCCTGTCCAGTCTGGCTTCCCCGTGGCACCCTCCCTGCATTACCAAACCAGCTGACTGAATTTCAAGGAAGTCATCCATATATTCAACAGGAATATCAATTTCCAGGAGCTCCTGGGGACCCTGAGATCAGAGCAGCTAATACAGGGATTCTACTGAGCTGTGCTCACCCCACCAAAGCTGGAATTCCTCTTGGATGGGATGTCTACAGGGGGACTGGGGGTTGTTCCACCTTCCCCTGGTCTGTCTGGGGCTCAGCTGTCCTGAGGCTGAGCCCCCACCCTGGCAGGATCACGGGTGGTGATGCAGCCCAGGGAGGACACTTGTGTTTTTAAGGCCGAGGTGGTTCCTGAAATCAGTAGAGAAGGAGATTCCTCTGCAGCCTGGGGAACCACCCTGTCCACATTCTTCCCTGAGGCCTTCAAAGGAGCTGTGGAATCCAATTCCCACTAACTTGCTTTGAAAACACCAACCTAAGATTGTAATTACAGCATGGTGTCCTATGGGGGCAGGAAGACCCCAGCAGGCTGCAGCTTCCTTGCTTCCCTAAGCCATCAGTTTTGATGATTTATTAAGACTTACATTTTTAACAATATGATGTTGGTTAATGTTGGAAGATGTTCCTACAATTAATGAAAATTTCATAGACTGACAGGGGAAGAAAGAGACCATTTTATGTCCCCTACCAGATGGCCTAGACCAGCTGCTCACTTTTTTCTTTGAACTGTGATTCTAATGACTTCTGTGTCCTTTGAAGTCTGCTTCGAGCTGCGGAACCAGATGTATTTGCATGATAGTAGCAGAACATGTTTAACAGTGGAGGACTTGTGCTATTTTCCCTGATGGCCACTGCTGGAAGCTGCAGTTTGGGGGTTTGGAGGGGTGAGTAAACCTGGAGTACTGCCAGGTGCTGGTAAGATGTGTCTTGGTGAAACATCAGTGGCTTTAATGGAGTTATTCCCAAACCCACAGTGTCCTTACCTGTCTCTTAGCTGGTTTTGTTGCTTTTTAACCTATGCAGTGGTGTCAGTCATGGATTTATTGGGGCCTCACAGAGTGGGAGCTGCTGTCACAATGCACAGTTCAGCGGTGTTTTTAAAACAGGACAAGAAGAAGGGAAGAGCTTTAAATATGTATGGAGAAGTTTTAAAAATAATAAATCACAAAATAACATGGTGATAAAAGGAACAAAACCAAAAAAGGCCCCTGACTGCGGGTTTGGTAGGAATTTATGTGCAGAGAAATTGGGGAGGTAACACTGACATTCCTGGCTTTAAAATCTCAAGCCAAGAGTGAAGGTGGCCACATCTGCTCTTTTTTATGCTGCTCAGAGCACTCACAGGATCTCAAGCAACTGTTCCCCCCCAGAGCCATGTCCAGGCTGAGCTGACACAGAGCTCTCTACAATCATCCTTGCACAGTAATAACATGACTGGGGCTATCTCTGGGCTGTGTTTCCCCATGCCTGCCTTGCAGGAAAGTGAAGGACTTTTGAGGATCCAATAGTAAAGGGTAGATGGGATGATAAAGGTAAGGAGCAGAGCAATTAGCCATAACAGCCAGCCCAGGGCACAGGAGAACATCGAGGCCATGGCACTGGTGGCACAGCACGTACTTTTCTTACTCAGGGTAGTCATTGTGAAAAGGAACTGGAAGGAAGGCCAACCAGAGGTAAGGCTTTGCCTGGTTGTGCCATGGAAGGAGAGGACAGCGTGTCCTTGCCGTGGAGCCCTCCTGTTCTTTCCCAGGTGATGCAGATCCACTGTTGGCAGTGGGCCACATGCAGCAAGGCAGCAACACTTGGCTCAGCCCTGTTCAAGAGAACGTCCCCATCAACCAGGGCCTTCCAGTCCTTGGCTGGGATCCTGGGATCTTGTTCACAGGGAACAGCAGGAGACCGACAGCTGATCTGATGTCACCCATCAGTGAGAAATTACCTCCAGTGAGGTGTAGATCCTGTCATAGAGTATCTGAGTTGGAAGAGACCTCTGAGATCATCAAGTCTAACCCTTGATCCAACCCCACTGTGATTCCCAGATCAGGGCACTCAGTGTCATGTCCAGTCTCAGCTTAAAAGCCTCCAGGGATGGAGAATCCACCACGTCTCTGGGCAGGCCATTCCAACGCCCGATTACTCTCTCTGTAAAAAGTTTCTTCCCAATAATCTCACCTAAACCTCCCCTGGCAGAGCTTAAGCCCGTGCCCTCTTGTCCTATTGCTGGATCCCTGGGAGAAGAGATGAACACCCACCTGGGCACAGCCTCCTGTCGGGGGGTTGTAGAGAGTGACAAGGTCTCCCCTGAGCCTCCTCTTCTCCTGATGAAACAACCCCAGCTCCCTCAGCCTCTCCTTATAGCACTTGTGCTGGATTAATGTCCTTAAGGTGAGCGGGTGCCTGTTCCCAACCACTGGTGCCGGTGTCCCCAGTGCCGAATGTCCCACGTGTACCTAAACCAGCTGGGACCGGGGTGTGGGACAGGAGCGGCCACGGCCCGCGTCCGGTTTGGGGGTTACAGCATCACATCCCCCACACAGCGGGCGGGCTTGGTGGGACATCGGGAACAACTCTTCATGGAAAGGGCGTCCAGGCCGGGCACAGGCAGGGGTGGCGTCCCCACTGCCGCGGGGCCCGCGCCGCTCGGTGACACGGCTTAGCGACGGGCGTGGCGGAGTCGGGGGGGCGGCTCCACTCGACGGCCTCTCCCACCGTGGGCGACAGTGCGGTGGCACAGCCGCTGCAGCTTCGGAGCAGCACCCGGGCCTGGTGGCGGGCGGGGTGTGCCAAAGGCGGGCGGGCACCGCCACCTGCCGCGGGCCGTGCCCATCGCCATCGCCATCGCCATCGCCATCGCCGTCCCTACCCGNCCCGCCCGGCCGCCGTAGCCGCCCGGCCCCGGAAGGGCTCCTGTTGCCATAGCGACCCCTGCGGGTGGGGCGGCGGCCATGGCGGCGGCGGGGCCCGGGGAGCCGGGGGCACCGGGGACACCGGGGGGACAGGGCGGAGTGTTCCGGCGCTGCCTGGCGAGGCTCGGCGCCCCGCGGCCGCCGCCCGACCGCACCGAGCTGCACCTGCTCTTCGACCAGCTCATCTCCGAGAGCTGCGGGCCCGAGCCCGCCGCCCTGCCCGCGCCGCAGGTACCGCGGGGCCGGCGTGAGGGGAGCGGGGCCGGGACACGGACACGGAGGGACCCAGGGGGCGAACGGGGCCGGGACANGACACGGACACGGAGAGGGCGAAGGGGGAACGGGACCGGGACACGGGCATGGAGAGGCCGAGGGGGCGAACGGGGCCGGGACACGGGCACGGAGAGGGCGAAGGGGGAACGGGACCGGGACACGGACACGGAGAGGGCGAAGAGGGAACGGGGCCGGGACACGGGCATGGAGAGGCCGAGGGGGCGAACGGGGCCGGGACACGGGCACGGAGGGACCGAGGGGATGACCGGGGCCAGGACACGGACACGGAGAGGGCGAGGAGGGGAACGGGGCCAGGACACGGACACGGAGGGACCGAGGGGGCGAACGGGGCCGGAACACTGGCACGGAGGGACCGAGGGGACGAACAGGGCCAGGACACGGGCATGGAGAGGGCGAGGAGGGGAACGGGGCCGGGACACGGACGCGGAGGGGCCCAGGGGATGAACGGGGCCGGGACACGGACACGGAGGGACCCAGGGGATGAACGGGGCCGGGACCCGGACACGGAGAGGGCCGGGGGCTCCGGCCGCCCGCAGGCAATGTGCGCACGTGGGGAGGAGGATGAGGGTGATCATGATGACGAGGAAGAGTCGCTCGCACGTGTCGCGGGCTGTGCACACCCTCCCGTGGGTCCTGGCGTGCGGGACACGCGTGGGTGGGCGCCCCGAGGGGAGCGGGCTGGAGGGTGTTTGGAGACCCCCGCGGGTCCCACCCCACGGCCCCTCCGCTGCAGGCAGGGATGTTCCCCCAGACCTCCCACACTCCGTGTTCCCTCCCGCGTGTTCCTCCTGCCTCCAGCCTTCCCCACCCCACCCTGCGGGTGACACACCAGTAGGTGGGACTGTGGGCACGGGTGCTTAGCAATTTTCATAGTCTGGTATGGGAAAAAGAAGAGCTTTTTAAGCCTTAAAGCAGCCCCTCCAAAGCTGAGCGCTGTAGTTGTGCAGAGTGGATGCTGCTCCATTGGGAACACGTGGTACTTCCTTATTACACTGACTTGTGGTTTGTCTTCGTTTTAATTCCAAAGCAGACTTACTTTGGAATGGATTGATTTTTGGACGATGCTCTTTTGTTCCTTGATCTAACCTGATATCTTTTTTCAGCCTTATTATTGCCTTTGTTTTGCTCCTGTGTTTGAGCAGCGCTCCTGCAGCTTGAATCCGTGTCACCATATCCGTGCATAGGGATGAAAGTCTGTGGGTCAATGAGGGGCAGCTCAGGAGCTGGGCTTTCATTTATTTCACTGCTCTGGCCACGGGTACTGGTGTCAGTGGTGCCCACACAGAGAACTGTCTGTCTGATCAAAGCCTGAGCTGATAATGTGGTTTCTACCCTGGCTTTGTAATCCCTAAGTAATAAACAGAGGCTTTTTTTTTGCAGGATGTTTGTGCTCTCCTTGTCCAAGCCTGTCAGCTGGTTCCCCTTGATCAGGAGCATCTCATCAGCAAAGTTTGTCAGCTTATCCATCACTTGCTTAACAGATATCAGGTAGGAAAAGTTTGGTCTTGTTCCTCCTTTCCCTGTGTACTAGCTCCTGGTCCCCCTCTAATCCAGGAGAGCCTCTTTTTTTAGGGCTGTGGAGCCAATCTTAATCAAAGTTTACTGAATTTTCACTGTATTACGTATTTATTCTGGGCTGAGGTGCTGATCTGACTGTAGCATGATTCCTTATGTAAAACCAGCTCTCAGAAGTGATTCACCAGTGGAAGTGCTCTTGATTTTAGGATACTTGTGCTGATTTATCCATTCCTTAAGTGTCAGCTGGTTCTGTGTTGGTGTATGATTTCAACAGCCAGATCACCCCAGTCTGTGACCATTATCTCTGGGTTTATTGACTCCAGCAGTACATGATGATGTTTATCTTGACCACAGTCCTTTCCTGTTACAACAGGTGATGGTTGATGAGGAGAACTTGAATTTCCTTCTCTCCTACTGCATCTCTGCTCTGAAACAGTGCAGCTCCTGGACACATGTTGAAATTCTGCAAGCCTTAGCAGCTCTTTTTTACAATAATGGGCCTAAATGTCAGAAGGTGAGTTTACAAACTAAGAGAAAGTAACAACAAAAATACTTGCACCATTGCTGTTTCTGCTTTATTTTTTTCTTGAATGAAAGAATAAAAAGGTTCTCAAATTGTGTTACGTTTCATGCTAAGATTAGTTCCCTTTTAAATAGTGACGGATATTTAAGAGAAAGTTGAATTTCGAGTGTGTGTGCCAACAATAAAGAGAGAACAAGATTCTTCCCATGTGGGATACCTCTGTACCTGCAGCTGTAGGGACCATCATTACCTGGCCTGAGCCCTTAAAGAAGGGCACAGATTTAGTCTGCAGACCAACCGCCCTGTATATCAGGCAAGAAGAACACAGGGAGCTCCAAATTGCACATCACTCCATCAACAGTCCTGAAATTCATCCTGTAACCAGATCAAGTGTTTATTGTGCAGGAGGCTCAGAGCCATTTCAAGTAGAGACTCTTAGGTACCAATTCTGTGTGAAGCTCCTTGTTGCTGCAGCGTGACAGTGTTTGAAATGATGAATTCTCCTGCTGTCACCAGCCTGTGGCAGCTTGCAGAGCCATCTCTGGGTGGTGATGCTCACAGTTTTGGAGCTGCCAGCTTGTGTGGGTTTGTAGCCCATGTAACAGCAGCAGTTTGGTGCAGCAGTTTTTCCTAGCTCAGCTTTGTGTCTAGAAAGAGAGCATAAACTGGGACTCAGCTGAACTGTGCTCACGCTCGATCCTTTCTTAATACAAAATAAGAGAATTTATGGAATTAAGATTTTCATGCTGTTTTTTATGAACATAGCCTGCCTCTGGAATTGGACATTGCAGCTGACGGTTTTTAGGCTTTGTTTTACTTCTCACTATCCTGCTTTGATTTTGATTGTTAATAAATTCAACTGATTTCCCTAAGTCTGCTTTGCCCATGGCAGAGGTTGGTGAGTGACCTCTCCCTACCCTTATTTCACCTCATGAGGCTTTCCTTATATCTTCTCTCCCCTGTCCAGTTAAGGAGTGGTGGAGCAGCTTTGGTGGGCACCTGGGGTCCAGCTGGGGTCCAGCCACCACGCACAGCCATGTTTAGCTACCAAACACAAGGACCAGGAGGCTGAGGGAAGGGCACTGACCCCTAATGCCTTTTGGTGGTTTGTTTCAGTTTCTCCCAGACCTGCTGGGCGGGACTGGGCTGCTGGTGCAGTTCAGTGAGCCTGCTCAGCCAGACGTGGAGCTCAGGAGGGCAGCAGTACGCAGCATGGCAAACCTGTGTCTCAGGTGGGTACAAACCTTTTTGGGTGCTTTAGAGGGTGTGCATCTGCCAGCACAGGGCCAGCAAAATGTACAAGCATGAATTTGAAATGTCAAGCTTTAGTGCTCCAAAATAGTGTATTGTCTGTGCATAAAACAATGAACTCTTGGTCTTGCAAGTATAATGTTAAAGAGATTAGTTTGGAGAAGAAAAGAAATGGTGGTGTGCTGTCTGGTCCCCACAGTGATTCTTCATGCAGGAGGGTTCCTTTTGTCCTCCATATGATAGAGCTGATCCCTTTCAGAGCCATCCATCTACCTGGGGCTCTTCAGGCTAACAGAGGACTTGGATCTGAGTTTGTGTAACTTTGTGAACCTGTGGACAGGCTAGAAACTAACCTTTTGTCTACTTCTGCTCAAATTTTAGTGTGCCTGGACAGCCATACTTGGATGAGCCCTATAGAAGTATCTGTTTTCAAACTTTCCTAAGTGTTCTGCAGTCTTCAAAAACACCTGATGTAGATGACATCACTTTTTGCATGGTAAGTGTGAGTCTAATTGTCTAAAATACTGTATTTAGGAAATTGTGCTACTGGAATATATGGAATTTAGAATGTTGTCAATGGAGATTTTGTTTAAACAGTCTATAATTTTTCTATGGTATTACTGTCCCAGTAATTATGTTGAGCAAAACTGGAATTTCCTAGAAAGTTACTCGGAACATGTGAACATTCAGGATTTTGAGAAGGAAAAGTAAGTAATTCTGTGTTTTCAGTTACTGCAGAATGCGTTGAAAGGTGTTCAGTCCCTTCTCAACGGTGGGAAGATGAAACTAGTGCAAACTGACCAAATTGGAGCTCTGCTTGCAGTACTAAAGGTAAATACTTAAATCCATCTTGAGAAAGAGGCAGACACTGGAAGGTTTCAGATGTTGTTAAGTGGGAAACAGTGGAAGATAAGCAAGAGGGAGCAGAGTAGCCTGAGTATGGGGGGAAATGGGAGTGTAAGGTATAAAGAAAAAGACATTGAGTTTCTCTCACAGCATCCTAACTGCGCAAAAGTGTGAGAGAAAGATGGGAAGCTTGGTTTTTTGGACCTGCTTAATATCGTCCTAGATGTAGTTGAATTTCAGATGTTGTGTGGCTGTTCCATAAGGGGAGAGGCAACACCTGGGGGAAAAAGCAGCACAAGCCCAGCTGAAAGTTGGTGAACACCTGAGTGAATATACAGTAAATCTTTGTGCATCAAGAAGGGATAGAACACTAATGCTTGTGTTCCTGCTGCAGAAATGCATGTTCCATGGGCTGCCAGGACTGAGCACAGAGGTGCCCCCAGCCCTGTATCCTGCTCCGTTACCTCAGTACGATAAAAGGTCACCTGTTAAACAAGAACAGGCAGAACCAGCCACCTTTAAGCAGACAGGGGTAAGCTGGGATGATCCTGCTTCTACAGCATGTTTGTTGTGGTTGTGTGTTACCTGTCATGAAGATGGCTCTTCATGTTGTGAGCATCTGATAAATTTAATTCCTTGCTTTAAAGCTATTGATTATAAATTCTGCACCAAGTAAAATTGCTTTGTAAAGTCAGATGATGTGAACAAACAGCTCTGCAGAGATTGGCTGTCCTGGGTTAAGCTGTGTTTAACAGTTACTCATCCATAGCCAAGAATTCCTGGCCTGCAGGCATTGGATTGATGGGTGCAGACTAGCCAAAACTTTTGATTTTATAAGTTACATTTTCTCTCCTACTGCTTGCACAATTGTTTGACTCTTTCTTAGGGAAGTCAAGTTCATCTAAAGACTGATTTCTTGCATCATCTCTTCTTTTTAATCCTTCAAGAGGTTATTTTTTAACCCTGTAAACATTTTGGATTACTGATTATCTAAAAGACATTAGAAAAAATAGTTGTGTAGTCATGTTGACTTGTTTCTTTTTGGGTGTTGAATACCTACTGTAAGTCTAAAAGAACTGCAGAAGTATTTAATGTTCTTTAATCACTTCTGTGTGAATTTAACTAATATTTTTCTTGGAAATATTTTGCTTTACTGATGAAGCCAAAGCTTAATTTTTGAGGCTCTTCAGTTACAAATGCTTACTTACAGTAAAGTATTACTGAATTGATGGGACAGTTGCTACTAACAAGCAGAATTTAAAAACTGAGATACTAAAGAGTGACTGTTTCTGTATGTACAGTGTTGCACAGACATGTAACTGCATTTATGTATTGGCTAAGTATTGGCTAAACTAAATCTCATCTAGAAACCTGTTTAATCTGGTGGTGATATACTATACAGAGGGGATGATTTCTTATATTAAACTCTGCTTTTATTCTGGTTTAGCAGTTACTTTTGTTTCCTGATGAGACCTTCTTCCCTTAGATTTACAACTATAAAACCTTTGCACATCTTTCTAGGTATTATTTCAAAAGGTTAAAAAAAACCAACAAACGTCCTTTTGATTTTAAACAGAACCGAAGAAAAAAGTCCAAAGGGAAACAAAAGAAGGGAGAGTTTGGGGAAGAGGGAAGAGAAGATTCAGAGAATGCAAGAAACGAGTCAGTCCTTGGAGCAGACATGCTGAAATTGCACTTGGGGGATGTGCAGAACAGTCCTTGTCCGGGTCCTCGGCCTTATGCATCAGATGCTGCATCTGTGTCTGCTGGGAAGGACCACTTGTCCTCACATTGCACTGGCTGGAAGAGAATCAGCAGCAGTGAGTCGGAGTATTCTGATACTGAAGGTGGAATACAGAGCAAAGTGAGGTAATTGTTGTGCACACAAACATAAAACCTGAGATACTTACACTTCCACAGGATCCTTTTACTTGTTCCTGATCAAAACTGTTGAGGAAATAATTTTCCCTTTTGATTTATGGATGATACAAGAAAATCAGAAGGCAGTAATTTGTATGGGTTTGGAAGTAAATTTGTTCTTTCTCTTCCTGTTCTTGGTCTAAAAGATTTCCTCTCACAGCCAGCCACTAATATGAGTGAGAGGGGTGAAGTCACTTTTTCCTGCTGTTTTCATTAACTTCTTTGTTTGTTTTTAAGATCTTACCAAGCCAGTGTTCGTCAAGGAGCCCTTACCTGTTTCCTGTCTGCTTTAAAATCAATAGAGAAGAGAGTTCTTTATGGCTACTGGTCATCATTTGTTCCTGATGCCCCTGGTATTGGCAGCCCCCAGTCAGTGTCCCTGATGACTATTGCTCTAAAGGACCCTTCTCCTAAGGTGAGGCACTTCTGAGTACAAAAATTGTCGTGTTTTCCCTTATATTAATCTTAGGAGTTGTCTTCTCTGGCCTTCAGTAAGCATTGGCTGCATCTGTGTTGCTTGGTCACTGTACCATAACAAATAAATAGGATGTATTGGTTGAGGAAACAAAGGATTGGTTTGATACTTCTCAAGATAGCTGGAGTTGAATTTTCTCTTGCTGAGGAAAGATTTTCATGCATCTAAAAATTCTCCATCAGCTCAAAGGAAGTGTTAAGAAATAACGGAAATGTTTTATCCTTTCAGACCCGTACCTGTGCTCTTCAAGTCCTCTCAGCCATCCTGGAAGGTTCAAAGCAGTTTCTCTCTGTTGCTGAAGATGCCAATGATCACAAGAGAGCTTTTACTCCCTTCTCTGTCACTATTGCTTCCAGCATCCGGGAGCTGCACCGCTGCCTGCTGCTCGCCCTGGTGGCAGAGTCCTCTTCTCAGACACTGACGCAGATCATCAAGGTAACTGCACTGTAAATGTGTCAGGTGCTGCCCCAGAGATGATGTCAATCTGCATATTAAGTCCTGAAGAAAGATTGCAGAGAAACTGTTGAAGCTGTGGAGGACTGAGGTGGTGGTGGGAAACAGACTGTTGTCTCACAAGGCTTCATTGACTGAGTCATAGAGTCCCAGAATGGTTTGGGTTGGAAGACGCCTTAAAGATCATCTCATTGCAGCCCTGCTGCCATGGGCAGGGTCACCTTCCACTAGACCAGGTTGCTCAGAGCCCCATCCAGAGTCCGGGTGTTTCTTTTCTCTTCAGCAAAATTCTGTTGTTCCTACATTGCTGTAGGCTTTTTGGAGCTGAATGAACTTCTAAAATGATTCTGAAGACCCACATTGACTTTAAAACTGGAATCCAAACTGATAAAAAAAATCTTCCCATGGAATATTGAAATTCCTTTGTCTTTATGCCACTGTATTAACTCCTTGTTCTTAGGAGCCAAGTTTTCACACAGCAGATAACTGGGGTGTTTATTTTCAGGTGGCCTCAGATAATGAGCTGTCTGAGTGACCTGAGTTACAAACGTAAAACGAAACCTCTTGGAGTCCAGGCTGACAGTGTAACCATCACCCCACGTGTGTTCTTCTGTGTGTTTCAGTGCCTTGCAAACTTGGTTTCCAATGCACCGTACACCCGGTTGAAACCTGGGCTGCTGACACGAGTGTGGAACCAGATAAAGCCCTACATCTGTCACAAAGGTTTGCATTCGCTCTGTATGTGTTATATCTTCATTCAGCATTGGATATTACCAATTCTATGCATTTGCCCCCCTCCTCTGTGCTTCAAAAATACATAATTCAATAGCAATAGACATATGTTTATATGTTACAGTCTGTCCTGTCTGAGGATACTTAATGAGCTCTTTTTTTGGCTTTTTCTTTCCCCACCCTGTTTTCTCCTGCAGATGTTAATGTTCGAGTTTCCAGCCTCACGTTATTAGGGGCAATAGTGTCTGTCCAAGCACCTTTACCAGAAGTGCAGTTACTTTTGCAGCAGCCCAGCTCTTCAGGGCTAAACAACAGTGGCAGCACAACCCCTCGGCGCTTTAATTCCTTGGAGCAGTGGAAAAAAGCTCTCCCCTCGGAAGGGGAGCCTGTGGGAAATCCAGCAGGATGTGAACGGTGCTGGCTGCTCCATCTCTGTGTTTCCATCATCATCCTGCCCAGAGAGGATTCCTGTTCTGACAGCGACACAAACTTCCCGTCCTTGTCCAGCGTTTATGAACCGTGTCCCCTCCGACTGGAATCCCTGCAGGTGGGATGGACAGGCAGCTTGGTGCAACATCAAACTGCCTCCTGGCAGCCAAACCTCAGTTGTGGGTTCCCTTTGCTCCACGCTCCCTCAGGGAGATTTTTATCTTCATTATTTTTAAATATTTCGTTGTGTGTGCTGGCACCTGGTGAAGACTGTGAGTCCTCCCCATGCAAACTCCTCTGTAGAGAATCTAAATCAAAGTTTTGCTAGAAAACAGTGGGGAAGAGCCCTGCAGTCAGAGGACAGGGGACTGTGGAGTGATGCTGGTGTGACTCAAGGAGCACCTGTGAATGTTGAAGCTTGGCCTTATTTTCCTCATATAACAACAGAAAAGAGTAAGACTTTGCAAAGTGCATCCTGAGTAGTCTCATTCTTTTTCTGGAACAATAAATATTTGTTAAATCCAGCTTCACAGAAGGCAGCAGCACTACTGCAGGAGGTACAGAATGTCTTCCTCTTACTCTTTTTTTTTTAGCTACAGGAGTCCTCACTTAGAGTAAATAATTTATGGTGTTGCTACCTGATAGTGCTTCTGGGGCTCTTTTTTGAACAAGACAGTGGGACAGGGAGGTATTTAATTAGCTCTAGTATTTTAGAAGTTGTGCTGCAAGGTGTATCTGTTACATCAGAGTTCAGTATGTGGTCCCAGGGTTGATTAGCCTGTTAACATCCTCTCAGTGTGTATTTGAGGTATTTTGGTTTAACAGAAGGAAAAAACACTGAGCGGAATTTCTTTTATCTATGTTTAGGTGTTGGCTCTTCTTGTGAAAGGTTATTTCCCTATGGCTCAGAGCTATTTCTTAGAACTTGGAGAGGTGGCTTGCAGGTGCATGGAAGAAATGGATCCCTCCATCCAGCTTCATGGAGCTAAAGTAAGAGCAGAGGACACATCAAACTTTGTTTTACCAAGTGAATTTTATCTTAGTGTGCATTGCAAATACAGATGAGTAGTGATGAATATTTAGAGCATCTGTTTGTGTGTTGTGTAAAAATGCAGTGCCCTGACACTTTGAGAGATGCACCTTCAGCTTCCAATCCTGAAGTCTCAGCAGAATTTGTTTGCTCTGCTGAGTCACCAGGAAGCTTGGGAAATGCAAGGACTGTAACGCTGGTCCTTCCCTTGATTTAGCATCAGCTGGTGCAGGGACTGTAGTCTGTCACCCAAAGGAAAGTTCAAAGAGATTTGTCTTTGTGCAGCAATTTTTCTAGCTGAAGACCTTATGTAAGAAAGGCTTTTCTCAAATTTCTTCACTAGCAGGGAGAGAATAGAGCCCTAAATAGTACTGAATCTTTTATTTTTGCTCCCTGGGTGAGTTAAGGATAGTCCTAGATGAAGGCTGCTGTAGTTCCATGGTCCTTGAGTCATTCCTGATGAAGACCTCCTTGCTTTTTTTTTCTTTTGCAGCTTCTGGAGGAGCTGGGCACAGGGGTCCTGCAGCAGTACAAACCCAACTCACCTACTGCTCCTGCTCAGAGAGTGCCAGTCAGCCTGGTAAGTGTGAGGTTCCACTGCACTGAGCTCCTTTCCTGCACTCTGCCAAGTCACTGGTGTGGCTCCAGAGAAATCAGTTGCAGGGAAGCAGGAAGGGACTCAGTACCCCGTGGCTTTGTAGATGCTGATACGAAAAATTTGTGTAGACTTCCTGCCTTAATTTGGCAATTTTTTTGGTAGGCAGGAGGACATTATTTTACATTATACTAACCCTGCCTCTCTGCCTTTCCTCTTCCCACCTCTTCCTGCCTACTGTAGCTCAGAGAGCTGGAAGAACAGCACCAGTTCTGCATGTGTCATTACTGCTGCATAAAACTTTTAAGAATTTTGGTGAATTTGCTACCTACATTTTCTGGCTGCTCACAAGTGCAGAGAGAGTGGCCAAAATCAGAATATATATGAATTCAGAAAAATTCTTTTGCTGGTTTTTTGCCTAAGTTTGCAGAAGGTGAGGAACTGGCGTCCTAGTTAGTAACACAGGCCTGTTTAAGTCTTTCTTCTCTGAACAGAAGGCAAGTTTAAAATTTTTCTTGGCTTAGGCTGACTTCTGAGCCTACAAGATGGGAAATGTGTTCAGTAGCACCAGGTTCCTGTTACTTGCTCTGAATGTAAATTGTCAGGTAAATGAAAATACCCAGCTGTGTGCATTCAGGAATGGGATTGTAACTTTACCTAATGCAGTTTAATCTCTATGTATGTGGCCCTGAGAAGGAAACAAACAGGACCTGGTGAACAACTACTTGATAGCAGTACTACCATGTCTTTAAAATGTTTCTGAATGCCAAATAGTTTGGACTCCACACAATTGTAATCCTTTCCACATGTGATTATTCTCCCTGCTGTAAGTATATCTTGAAGACAATCATCTTTGATACAATCTGTTATAGAACTTGGGCATAATTGCTGAGTTTAAGTGGGTAAACCTGGCTGCTTCTCCTATAGGTTGTGACTTTTTGGACGATGATGTTGAATGGCCCTTTACCTGGCATTCTCCAGAACTCTCCATATGCCACTCTCCAGACAAGTGCCTGTGATGCCCTGTCCTCTATCTTGCCAGAAGCTTTCAGCCTTCTGCAGGTATCAGAACACACCTTTAAACATGGTATTTTTACCTTTGAGGCTTTGTCCTCGTCCACTAGATTACAGTAATGTAAAGCCTTTTAAAACTTACCAGGAGAGGGTAAAGAAACCTTCCAGAATATTTTTTTTACATTCTGAACATTGTGACCGTTGAAGGCTGGAAAAGGCAATGGTGGGGGTTTAATTAGTCTGTCAAAACAATGAAACTGTGGGTCACAGCAGCTGTTTGGCCTTACCATGAATACTCAGCCTTGGAGATGCTGTGCAGGATACGGAGGAGAAGAATTCCATGGCATGAAGGAAGAGTGAGGGGTTATTATTGTGCTGGTTAATTCCTTGAGGAGCCAGCTGAGCTGACAGCTCCAGCACCCATTTGCATGAATGGTTTTTTTTTTTTTTTTTCTCTTGGCTGGCTTTGAAAACACCAACCTGTGGTGATTGTCCTGGCAGAGGCAAACAAATGTGTTGGCCTCACTCTGCCTTTGCAACGTGAAATATGCTTTTAAACATGAAAGCCTTGGCAGTGGATCCCCACTGCATTGTGCAGCTCCTTCTGTGTCACGGTGCCCTTGCTGGGGAGTGCTCTGCCAGATCTCATTTGCCCAGGAATTGCTAGTCCAGCAGTATCTCTGGAATTCTCCATCCGGTTCCTCCAAGTACAGGGTGTACTTCATCCCCCTGTACTTTGATCCCGTACACTCTCTTGTCCCTGTGTCCAGGTGGGGTCAAGTCAGTGCCCACTCTGACCCTTTGTCATGGGCTGGTGAACTGACAACCTGCCCAGGATGAACTTACCCTGCCCGGCTGTCCTGGTTAATGAAGGGGAAAAAAGGGAAGTAAGGAAAAAGCAACTCATCCACTCTGTTTTACCTCAGATGGATGATAGTTAATATTTTGGTTTCCTTTGTGGTCTTATCTAAGTGCAACGAGATGCTGTTTGCTGGAAGCATTCCCGTTTTCTGTGTGGGATCCTGAAACACCAGTGAATTTACTTCAGGCTACACTCTGAGTGGAAGCACCTATAGAATCCCCATGTTAGGGTCTGTCAGAGTATTTGTGTGTCGTTGTGGGACCGAGATCTCTTCATTCCTCCCCGTTTGCAGGATGACCAGCAGATCCTGTGTGTGACGCTGCTGCTTGGCCTGAACCACAGCGAGAACCCCCTGATAAAAGCTGCTGCCGCACGTGCCCTGGGAGTCTACATCCTCTTCCCTTGCCTCAGGCAGGTCAGAGCTGGCCTATTTCCCTTCTCCTGAGCCACTTTGTAAAGGGTTTGATGAACCATGAGTCGTGGCACGTGGATTCTTTTGAAATTAATTGGTTTTACTTATGGTCTGTAGTGTATTTATAGCATTTCCTTACTGGCTGGAGAGTGGCTCTTGATTTTTTTTTTTGAGAGCAGAACCAGTGCAGCTTTAAGTGGATGAAGCAGAAGCCAGAGGGCCTCGTGAATGAGAGGAAAAGGAGAAGAGGTCAGGATCTTCTGAAGCTCTCAGGGGTGGAAGTTGGAGCAGTTAGGTTGGCACAATGGAGCTGCAAGAGGCGAGGTAGAGCTGAGCCAAAGGGAACAGCTCTACAAGGCTTTGTGCAGTTTAATGGTTGGACTCCATCTTACAGGTCTTTTCCAACCATAAGGATTCTATGTTTTAACAAGTTTTAATGTGAAGGGGTCAGTTTTGCTTGAAACTAGGAAATAAAGCTTATTTAGAGAAAACTGCTGTTTGTTTCCACAAAAAAAATGGTCTCAGCTTGGCTGAGCTGGAAGACTGTAGTTTTGGCAATGTAGCCTTAAATGAATTATTGTAATAAAAAAATTATGCTTTGGGGTTTGATTCCAAAATATTTCGAAAGAAAATCCTTTACCATAGTCACGTGTGCCACAGAAGAGAAGATTAGACAGGCAGCTCAACAGGCAGTTTGGAGAAGCAATTACTTTAAGAGTGGGATTTGATGAGTATAAGATTTGCAGTCCAGGTAATTATGTTAAAATCCAAAGTAACTAAAGCACCAATGAAATTAAATAATACATTGAAGCCTTTCAGCAACAGCTATCCAAGAGTGGTGGACTTGGTCAGCATTCAGGCTTGGGATGTTGATAAAGGTCAGAAAAAGCTGTACAGAGCTTTGTTAAGGTGTCACCTAAAAAAGAAGAGTATGTGAACAGAGCTGGTCTCTGCAGGCATCATTTTCCCTAGAAAATCCAGAATGTATGTGTTACCAAGGAAATCACCAGAGTTTTGAAAACTTCCTAACTTTGCAGCAGTTTTTGCCTTGACAGGACGTGATGTTTGTGGCAGACACGGCGAATGCCATCCTGAATTCCCTCCATGACAAGTCTCCGAACGTCCGTGCCAAGGCAGCCTGGTCCCTGGGCAACCTGACAGACACCCTGATCATCAACATGTATGTGAGGACACCTTGGCCTGTCTGTGAAACCTCTCTGCCCATGTCCCCATAGTGTCAGACACAGGGTACTGGTCTACAAGAGGACACAGCCTGAAGCTGTGCTTGGTAGGGTTTCAGACTGGACATCAGGAGGAATTTCTTCATAGAAAGGGTGGTCAGGCATTGGAAGGGGCTCTCAGGGAGGTGATGGAGTCCCCATCCCTGGAGGTGTCCAAGGAATGACTGGACATGGCACTCAGGGCTGTGGGCTGGGTGACAAGGTGGGGATTAGGCACAGCTTGGACTCAGTGGTCTTGGAGGGCTTTTCCAACTTAAATCATTCTATGATGCTTAATATCAAAATAAGTACCAAAATTTGGCTTGGATGCTTCTTTTTAACCACTCTTTGCCTGATTATCTACCAGAGTAGGATGCTGTATTGTAAACATCCTGTGTCCATCTGGGGTGAGTTCTAATAAACTGGCTGGGTTTAGGTCTTTTTAATCATTAGTTCGGGAGCATGTAATAGAATCACGGAATGATTTGGATTGGAAGGGACCTTAAAGCCCTTCTCATTCCGCGCCCTGCCATGGGCAGGGACACCTTCCACTAGCCCAGGTTGCTCCAAGCCCCATCCAACCTGGGCTTGGACACTTCCAGGGATGGGGCAGCCACAGCTTCCCTGGGCATCCTGTGCCAGGGCCTCATCACCCTCACAGTAAAGAGGTTTTTTCTAACACCTAAACCTACTCAGTTTGAAGCCATTCCTCCTTGTCCTCTAAGGAGAGACTCTATATATTCCAAGTTTGCCTTTCAGTTTCTTATTTCTTGGTGCAGTGACATGGTTGCTTTACTTTCAGCATAACACAGAAGTAAAATTAATAAATATTTAACCCTTCCTCGAGCCAAAGACTGAGGGAAGCCCAACCTACTGTTACATTTTTAACAGGAGAAATAGTTATCATATATTCCCACTACAGAACTGCCCCTGAGCAATTCCTTGCCCTCTGTTTTTTATTACAGACTTAACCATTGCTAACGAGCTTTCTTGCATTGATAGTTTAGTTTTAAATTAATAAACATAGTGGTCACATGCAGAAAGGTCTGCCTTACATATTAGCCCTCTAAAGAGTGAAGGTTGTTTGTTCGTGGGCATTTATAAAGGGTTGTAGCACATCTTTGGGGATGGATCAGCTGAGCTGGGTGTTCACAGCGTGATTCTCCTGCCAGGCAAACCATGGGACAAAGCTTTCAGGAGGAACTCTCTGATCTCCTGCTGCTGAAATTGTTACGGTCTGCAACAGAAGCCTCCAAGGACAGAGACAAGGTAGGAGTGAGGGGAAGGAGGGTAGAATTGGTGTAGTTAACTCTTGCATTTTTGTTTAAAAAGGAAAAAGCCACTAGTTTCTTTGGGTCTCTTTGCTCCAACAGCTGGGGGGAGCTGCAGCTCAGCATCCTCCCTTGAGGGCTGGCGTTTGGAGGTTTCCTGTGTTGTTTGACTTGTAGGCAATTTGATTGTGCTTTTCCACAGCGCAGGGATTTTTGCTTTGGTTTTTGGCCATTTGCTGTGAATGATCTTTCTGGTGGTATTTAGGAAGCTGCCGTGTGATAAGACACCAGCGTGATTCCAGCTATGCTCCTTGTTGGCTCTGAGCATGATTTCATAGCAGGTTCAATAAACCCTGCGGGTAACCTGAAAACTGGGAGGGTTTTTTGTGTCTCTGTGTGTTCCAGGTGAAGAGCAATGCCGTGCGTGCCCTCGGGAACGTGCTCCTTTTCCTGCAGCCCTGCCAGATTGCCAACCCCAGGTTCAGGGAGGCCATCGAGGAGGCTCTCCAGGCCCTCATTGGCACCATCCAGAGCGAAGCCACCATGAAGGTGCGCTGGAACGCCTGTTACGCGCTGGGGAACGTGTTCAGGAACCCTGCCCTGCCTCTCGGTGAGTCCCTGCCCCCCTGGCTCTGTACTCACATAGCAGCTGTGCTTTTGGTATGGTCATCTCTGGTACCAGCGTGGAGGAGAAGAAGCAAACAGAGCTGGGTGTTGCTGTCAGAGCTTTCCCAGAACTCAGTTCCTGATGTGTTCAGCTGGATCTGTCACATTAGAAAAGAGCATGAGATGGGGTTATAGCTGTGAATAGATGCCAAATGTCACTTGTCCTCTTGGAAAACTTCAGAAGATTAACTTTTTAAACTAATCTTCCATTTCATAACACCTGGTTCTCTCACTTAAACCACAATAAATACAATGAATATAAGCCCATTAAATATTTAGGAGATACATTTATAGTCTTGTAAATTACAGTTTTGTCTCTTTTAGCTGATTAAAAAGGTGACTTTGGGTTTTTTTAGGAGAGGCTCCTTGGACCATGCAAGCATACAATGCACTCTCCTCTGTGGTCCAGTCCTGCAAGAACTTTAAAGTCCGAATCAAGTCAGCCATGGCCCTGTCCATCCCGAGCGAGAGGGAATGCTACGGCTCCACGGAGCAGTTCTGCCAAATCTGGAGTGCCTTGGTGGTGGCCTTGCAGAGGAGTGAGGACACTGAGGACTTCCTGGAGTTCAAGTACAGCTCCAGCCTCAGGACCCAGATCTGCCAGGCTCTGCTGCATTTGCTGCGGCTGGCAAAGAGCACGGACCTGCCTGTCATCTGGGGGACCATCAGGGACCATGGGGAGGCCATCAAACCCTACATCCTGCAGTACCTGAGATCTGGAGGGGAGGAGAACGACGTGGGAGCACACATGGACTTGGAAGAGAGGGAGAGAGGATTCCAAGGAGCCATCGACCATCTCAGTGGGATAGAGAAACAGCTGGGTGGCAAGGCAAGGCTGAGAGTGTCCCTGTACCTGGAGGATGTCCTGACAAACCACACCAATGCCAAGGAACTAGCAGAGGCTTAGAAGGAAACATCCATTGCCGTGACCAAAACTTCCACAGGAAACACTGAACTGTGTCCCCTTACACAGGGCATCCAGAGGGAAAAGTTTCCTGCTGCTGATACTAAATATTTTATTTCAGACTTACTCATAATGCCTGATGAAAAAAACTCTTAGAACTTAATTTTTATATTATTTTTATTCTTTGTTGTGTTTGAACTCTGAAGTTTTTCTCCCTGGGGTTGATTCGTGCACTTTGCTGTTGCAGTGTCACCACTTGGATAAAAAATGCCTTTTCGTTCCCTGGCTGTTTTATAAAGCAGCCTGTTCCCTCAGCTTATCTCAAAGCATTTTGTTCCTCTTGCTGCAGGATGCAAAATTGTGTTTGTGAAGGAGGGTGCTGGAAGAATTTTGTTTTTCAGAGCACTGCAAATGTTGTCACTCTTGTGTTCCTGCAATAAACCCAAATATGCCAATATTTGAAGAATAGCACAGAGCAAACACCCTTTGCCTTTACCTGTGTGCATTCCCGGTGTGGGACACCTGGCCTGCGCCTCCCTGCTGCCTCCACTCATCCTGTCTTCCAAAAACTCAGAATTCCCTGTTTACGGGTGGATGGTACTGTGCTCTGTAAGCCAGGAAATTCAAAGTAGGTTCTGCAAGGCTGGAATTTTGGCTCTTCAAGCACATCTGTGGGAGGTGCAGTGATGTTCTAAACAGCCTGTTGGTTCATTTCTGATTCTGGAGTTCTGTCCCCTTCCCATTCCTTTCCGCTGGTGTTACTTGCTCTGTGTTTGCTCTGTGCTTACTCTGCTGATACCGGGGGAGCACTGAGCTCTCTGATGTTGCTGGGGACAAATCAGCACCTCCAGGAATGAGCAGGGCCGTGGGGCACTCAGAGTTAAGTGCCTGCTGTCCTAACCTCGAGCTGGATGTTTGAACAGAGCTCAGGGCAAGCCCTGCCTGCCATAAAACCTCTTTGGGATACAAAATTCATCTGCTTTGTTCTTCCACCCTCACCGCTGGTTTCAATGGGCCTCAAGTGCTGCGAGTATCCAAAACCCTCCGGAGTAATGGAGCCTTTTTTCCCTGGATGGATGGGGCCAGCTCTCTGCCAGGGGTGACTTCTCCTGCCATACCAGCTCTGCCAGCAGCTGGTGTGTGGTCAGGCTTGTCTAAGTGCTGGGAAAGGCTGGGATGGAGGCTGAGGAAGAGAGGGACAGAGCTGAGCATCCCTGCTGGGCCCTAGTGGGATAGGGGCCCCATCCTGCCTCAGGAGCACCCCAGCTCTGCCTCAGGTGATACATTTGCACTTCAGCTGACACTTGCTCCCTTTCTCTCTGGCTGCTGCAGTTGGACCTGTACCTGGGCCCATCTTTGAGCTCCCGCACCCGAACCAAGCCTGTGTTTCACAGCTGTGTTCTGCCTCCAGGTGAAATCTGTCCCACTGCCAGTGAGGCAGGAGCTGGTTTTTGCTCTGGCTGGTGGAACTAACTCCACCCAGCATCTTCTGAAGATGAGATTAACATCTCCCCAGCTGCCTTGCGCCAGGCCCAGCAGCTGTGTGGCACAGGGGCATTGCTGGGCAGACACAGGTGGAGGGGGCAGGTGTGGTGCAACCACACAAAAGTCCCTGGGTTATGGGGTCCAGCTGTGCCTGGCCTTGGCCCCAGCAGCTACTTCTGCTGCTGGTGCTGCACTTGGGTGCAGAGCTGGGGGAGTCAGAGCCCTGGGACGGGCTCCCTTGCCTGGTGCCGAGGTCAGTGATGATTTCACCTGCCTCTTCAGGGTCAGGTGCTTGTTTTTGGAGCCTGGCAGAGCAGTGTAGGCTGTGTGTGCCCTGTGCCACCTGGTTGCTGCCAAGGAGAGCCTCAGGGTTGGTCACAGGCTCCGTCCTCATGAGGTGCTCAGGGCCAGGGAAAGGCAGCACCTTCCCCGCCCCGGCCAAGGTTTTATTGTGCTGCTTCTTTATTGTTGTGTTTACAAGCCAGGCACTTTATAGGTTTTCCTATGAATAGATCCAAGGAGAAGGTAATTACCTTATCACATGCAGGATGATTTATAGCCAAGGTGGCAAGGGACATTCAAGCTCCACATCGGCTCCGTTTGAAAGACAATCCGCCTGTTCCTCCGCGGGGTCACTGGGCTGGGGAAAACAAAAGGGCTTTAGTGCCTGGCCTGATCCCAGCCCAGGGATGTCTCCTGTGGCCCAGCAGCCCCGGAGGGAGCATTTCTATGGGCTTGTTGCCCACCTGCAGCCCTGTGGGTGCCCCCGGGGCTGCCCACGGTGGTGGGTTCTGCCCTGGGCAAGCCTTCAAGGAGCCACCCAGAGCTGGGGTGGCAGCTCAGGTTGTAAAGCCCTTTGTATTTACCTGCATCACCTGGATCGGTGACCACACAGGGACCACCAGCACTGGGTGGGACTGGGCTGGTACGTGCTGTGGTGGCTCAGTGAGCTGCAACTTCTGGTTTGGTTGGCAAAACTCCCCACTGGCACCTGCAGAGCCACTTGCAGCGTCCACTGGGGCTGTTCAACACCCACCTCGTCTGCACCGAGACATTTCTGAGTGTTCATTTAATGTTTTGCATCCCCCTAATAACCCTCTCTATGGCCTGGGGAGCAAAGGCAGTGCCTCACAGGGTACCCTGTGGCTGTTGCGCCCTCGTCATTCCGGTGGCACCGCCGGCAGCGGCCCCGAGGTGGCACCACGTCCCCGGGCACAGCGGGCGCGGCTCATCCCGCGGGGTCCCCTCGGGGTGGTCCTGGGGTGCCCTCGGGGTGGTCCTGCAGTGTCTCCCCGTGGAACGTGGGGAGAGTCCCCGGGCACCCCCCGCTCCCACCGCAGCAGCGGCAGCGGGGTCCGGGCTGGTGCCGACACAAGGGCGTGGCCATGGCGGGGGACCGATGGTTTGGGGGCATGGATGGGACCACCGATGGTTTGGGGGTGTGGGGAGGATCGATGGTTTGGGGGCATGGTTGGGACCACCGATGGTTTGGGGGTGTGGGGAGGATCGATGGTTTGGTGGCATGGATGGGACCACCGATGGTTTGGGGACATGGTTGGGACCACCAATGGTTTGTGGGTGTGGGGAGGATCGATGGTCTGGGGATGTGGGGGGTGCCGGTGGTTTGGGGGCATGGGGAGGACTGATGGTTTGGGGGCATGGGGAGGACTGATGGTTTTGGGGGCATGGATGGGACTGATGTTTTTGGGGTGTTGATGGGGCTGATGTTTTTGGGGCCCCTCGGATGCTCCCTCCACGCAGCCCCCGGTGTCACCGACATCGGTACATGAGCAATGGGGTGGCGAAGGCAGGGGTGACTTCCAGTGGCAGGGTCAAAGGGAAGAGGCTGATGCTCAGTTCATACCTTGCTGTCTCCCCTGTAAAAAATGGCTTCAGGCTATCTCGCAGGCCGTCCCTCCCTGGGACCCGCTAATTCGGTGATTTTTATCCTGTCTGTTTTCCTTTTCTCCCCCCTGCCCTGCTGGAACCTCCCGGCGGCTCCTGGGCCAGCTCGGGGCAGTGTCTGATGGATGGCCCCGGGCAGAGCCAGGGCTGGCCAGGGGATTTGGGCACAGCTGGCTCTGCCCTGGTCGTCGTGCCAACCTCCTTTCCCAGCCCGTGCTCTCCTGGGATTTAAAGCCTGTCACGGGAGGAATCCCAGCGGGAAGAGTGTGGGCAACGAGGGAAGGAGCCCGGAAGAAAACCACGAGGTGCCCCAAGGCTCCGGACATGGGCAGTGCCCAGCAGGGATGGAGATGATAAAGGGCCTCGGAGAGCCACGGGGAGCAGGATTGTCCCCAGAGTCACACTGTGCTGTGCCACCTCTGGGAAAGGGAGCCCACGCTGCTCCAGGGGGGTCCTTGGGCTCCCTGGGAGCCCAGACTGGTATTTCAGTCTAGACATTCTGGTATTTTTTCAGCCCAGCAGATTTCCTGGATGGCCCAGCGGCGAAGCGCGGGCACGCTCGGCGCGCTGGCACCGGCAGCGGGGGGTTCCCGTGGGAGCAGGGGGGCACAGCGTGGGCAGGAGCCCTGCCAAGGGGACATGCCCAGTCCCTGCTCCTGGGGTGGCAGGACAGACATCTGCACTGGAATGGGAGAGAAAACTAGGTGGGACTCCAGATGTGCTCATAAACCCGGGCTTGCCGGGTGGGAAACTTGCTGTGTCTTGCTCGAGCGTCGGCCCCACGTGCGCAGGGCTGCGACGGGCCGGGGGAAGGCTTCGTTCAGCAGCCACCGCCATGCCCACTGTCCCTGTGCCACCTGTGCCCGTCTGCTCCTGCACCCGCAGGGCTGGCCTGGGTAAATACTTTGGGGAGCGACTGGCTCGGCACTGCTGGAGATGTCTCCATGACTTGGGGGTCGGTCCCATCCCCTCGGCACTGCTGGAGATGTCTCCATGACTTGGGGGTCAGTCCCATCCCCTCGGCACTGCTGGAGATGTCTCCATGACTTGGGGGTCGGTCCCATCCCCTCGGCACTGCTGGAGATGTCTCCGTGACTTGGGGTCGGTCCTGGCGTGATGCTTTTACCAGCCTGCCCTCCCTGGCAGAGCACCCCTGTGTGCCACCCACCCCCAGGGACCCCCGACGCCCGCCCGGGGACTGCCGGGGGGACAAAGGCAGCTTTCAGGGCCCCGGCCGTGCTTGGGCGGCCCCGGGGATGTGTGAAATTCGGCTTTGGTCCGGCTCCTTCCTGGAGCGGAACTGTTCTCAGCGAAACTGTCCCCACCACCCACCCTTTAATGGCTTTTCTCTGTGCGCCCGCATTAATGAACGCGAGGCCCAGCCTAATCGGGGGGAAGCCATGCAAGTAATTGCCTGAATTTTTAATTCGGGGTTATGATAGGGGAATCAAAGTCACACGGCAGCCGCTGAGGCCGCCCGCGGCTCCGCGCCATTGACTCCCGCAATTTGCTTTTGATTTTTGCCCTCCCGGCTCCCCCCATGGCCCGGTGGGGACCCTGCTGGGACCCGGGGCTGGTCTCTCCCAGGGAGGGCACCCATGGAGAGAAAGGCACCCGAGCTGGGGGTCCCACCTGTGGCAGGGGCTGGGGTGTGCTTGGCTGTGCCCATGGGGGGCTCTTGCCATAGGCAGGAAGTTGTTGCCAACCTCCAACAGCATTTCTTTGCCCCAAAATCCCTCTCCCACCTGCACCTCACTGTGCTGCCCGCGGTGAGTTGGGTTCCACTTTTCTTGGGACTTCTCAAACTTTTCTGGTTCCATTATGGCCAGTCTCACCCTCAGCCTGGGGAGCCACGAGTGAGGACCCCCAGTCCAGAACACGGACAGTGCCATCGTCCTCACACGAAGGGACAAGTGACACAAAGAGACGCCAACAACCATGGGGTGACACGCGGGGCTGGATGGGGTTTTGGTTGGCAGCTCCCTCCGATACAACCAGGACTCGCACCAAAGTTTGAGCCCCCTGTCCTCAGGTCGCGCCTCCAGCCCTGAGCATCTCCTGGGCCTTGGCACTGGCCACCCTGCCTTTTGTTTTCCCAGAAAACAACTCCACTCACGCCCTGGTTCCAGTTCACTTCCCTCCTCTTCGCCTGAAATTAATAAAAAGTCAGAGGACGCTCTCGGTGCGGCAAAGCAGAATGGCCTCCGCGCAATCAATCCCTGCCACCGCGGGGACACGGCGCCCAGCGAGGCCACCCCGGCCCGGCACTGGGAGCACTGGGAGCAGCGGTGCCGGTGCCGTGGGACACCGTCACGCGTGGGACAGTCCCCGCGCGCTCGGGGCAGCCCGGCTCTGCCCCGTGACCCCGTGTTTGGGGTTTGGGCCGCTGTTGTGGTGTTCCTTGTGCCGCGATTCCCGGGCTGATAGCATTGTTTGCCCTGACACGTAAGCCAGTGACAACCTGCAGGAGCTCTGGCATGGATTCCGGCCCCGCTCCCAGCCTGCCCCGCTGCCACCGGAGCCTTTTTACAGCCCAGCAGAACTAGTTTTGCTGTGGCAGCGAAGCAGAACCCGAGTTGGGCTGGAGCTGCAGGGAGACGTGTGCGTGGCTCATGGTGGGTGCTGGGTCACGTCCGCACCCCTCTGCCCCCAAACACCCCTGCCGTGGGTCCCTGCTGTCCCACGGTCACCCAGCTCCAGGGCTCCCCACCTGAGGAGATGGAGGGAGGCCCCCAGACTCTGCAAATGAGGGGTGCAGGGTTTGGAGGGGTCCCAGAGTGGGCTCGGGGACCTGCTGCAGGGGAGGGGATGTGGCGGCCAGGTCACCAGCACAGAAAGACACATTGTCATGTCCACGGGCAGGGGACAAGCTGAGATGATCCTGGGTCTCACCACTTGTCCCGCCAGCAGAGTAGGGGGGACACCAAGCAGCCCTGGAGGGGTCCCACCTGCAGGTGAGGGGCCACCAGCGCCCCTGTGCACCCCCCAGAGCAGCAGAGCCTCTGCACAGGGTGAAGACGGATTATGAAAGTGTTTCTTTGCTTTGCTTTTGAGAAAGGAGAACTTCAAAGGGGCCATTTATCACCAGACAAAGAGAGTCGCGAGTTATTTGCAAAGTGGAAGGGAGAAACATTAATTATCGGTGTGACAGACAAACGCTGCTGCTGCCGGGTGTCCTCCTGCCCACCCTGTGCCCCATCCCAGCAGTCCCCAGCAAGTCCCGGGTGGCTCCTGCCCCTCCTCTGCTCCAGCCTCAGCTCCTGCCTTGTCTCCCTGCACCTGGGCTGGGCTGTGCCAGCTGGACCTGCGGGCTCTGGCTCAGGGGGATGGATGTCCCCACCGTGGGTGCACCCACGTGGCTGCTGCACCTTGAGGGACAAGGTGGGGCCTTCCCAGTTGTGCCCCCAGTGCTGATGCTGTGGATGGACTGGGAGCAGCAAGCAAAGCCCACCTGGGTGCCAGCCCTGCCCAAGTGTTCCTGTTGGGTGAGACTGGACCATGGTGGACACCAGATGGGGAGAAATCCATCGTCTTCAAGGCTGAGCAGCCCTGGGCCATCACTTCCCAGATGATGACCAGGCTCCCCCAGGGTTCCCTGTGCTTGGAGCTGGGCGCGCATGGGTGGAAGAAGGGTCGTTTCCACACCAAAGCCTCACTCTGGAGCTCCGTGACACCTCGGACACATCCCTTCCCCGGGAGGCAAATGGGTTGTGCAGCATAGCCAGTGATGGGGTCTGTAGGATGTCAGTGGGGTCTCTGTGCTGGGAACAGAGGTGACAGCTGATGGCTGGCATGGGGGACAGGGACAGCAGGGCTCAGCCCAGAGCTGTGACACCAGGCCCCCAGAACTGAGACCCTGTCCCAAAATCTCTGCAGGGAGAGAGTCACATCTCCTTCCATCATCTCAGAGGAGGAGCAAGAGCATTTACATCCCAAACCAAAGTGCCAACAGATCCAACTGCCCATGGAGGGTGCAAGCGGCACCCACGCCACCGTCCCACCACCTCGGCAGTGCTGGAGGCTTGGAGTTTTGGGGTGGTGGGGTGTGAGGGCTCCCCGTGGCCCCGCTGAGCGAGCCCCACAGAGGGCGGGCAGCTCTCCCTTTCATGTGTGCTCCCTGCCGAAACCACAGCTTCCCTTTGCCCCGCGCCGGGATCAACTGTGGGTCATATTTAATAAAGGTGGGGATGGGAGAAGGCTTCAAAACATTACGTCATGTCGGTGTGGGGGAGGCAGAGGCAGGCAGGGAATGCAAAAATCTCAGCGCAAGTGGGGGCAGAGGAGAAAAAAAGTCTCCGTGAGGGGTTTAATGGCCCTGTTTTGGTGGGAACTCTCTTGCCCACTGCCCGCGAGGTCAGAGGCGGTGTGTCTGCACGCGCTCAGGCGTTAAATGAAACAGTAAGAAAAAAAGGAGAGGCAGATCCGAAATGCCCAAGTGCGTCCGTGGCAGAAATGCCCCGGTGCCGTGTGAGTCACGGCGCTGCGCCCGCCGTGGGGGCCCACGGGGAAAAGCCCCGCCAGGCCTGTGGCTCCCGTGTGCCCACGCTGCCCGTGGGCGGGTGGGCACGACGCTGCCCCGGCGAGGGCATGGGGGTGCCCTGGCACCCGGCTCCTCTGCCCAGGAGCAAAGTCTCCCGTGGCGGCGCCGTGCCCGTGGCTGACCCCGCGCTGGCCGCGGCGGGGACGGGCGGCACCGATGGCGTTGCTGCCAGGTGGTTGCTGCAGCCCCTGCTCGGGGTAACACTTCAGGCCCCTCCGTGCTGGCCACATGGAGGATTTGGCCACAAGAAAGGGGTTGCCCAGCTGAGGCCGTGGCTCCGGGATGGTTTTTCAGTGCTCGTGGCCACTGTGAGGGGATGCGCTGCTGGTTTGGTACTTGGAGCCTCTCGGGTGCTGGGCAGCTGGAGGTGAGGCCGCTCCAGCCCTGGGAGCTGATGGCCGGCGTGGGCTGGGTACAAACCAGGTGGCTTTGGAGCACTGAGGGGCAGAGCAGAGCACGCTCCACTTCAACAATCCCCCCTGTACGGCTGCTCCGAGTTCCCAGCCGCAGTCACCTCCCAGCCAAAGCTCCGACTGATGCTCCTGCCAGGCCCGGGCTGGGAAACTATGTGCTCCCAGCCCCGCAGGGCACCCACCGGCCCCCCGAGCCGTAATGACCGAGCTCTTCTGCTGAGAGGAATTAATGAGCTGTGCCGGACAACGATGGGAAAAGGCCGGTCGCAGTGAGGCTCCTGACATCGCTCGGAGGAGCGGGGCGTGGAGGAAGGGGGAAGAGCAACGGGGTGAGAGAGATGGACCAGAAAATGATATCCACTTCATTAGCCAGGTGGTTCTGAATGTGTGGAAACAGGACAAGGTCCAGGTCCCCCACCGTGACAGAACATGATTATCATGCGATGCCATGAAGCCTGTGCAAAGACCAAGTCAAAGCTCACCAGCCCACTTGAAAGGGAAAGGGGACCTTCTCAGAAAAGGAGCCAGGCTGTTCCCAGGCCAGTGCGGGCTGGGGGGTATCCCAGCCCATGCCAGGGGGTCTGGGCACTCAGCCCGGCTCCTGCTTTCCACTGGCGCCTGGGGAGCCTCCCACAAAGCCTGCCCTGGGCAGGAGCCTGTCCGTGGAGGGGCAGCAGTGGGAGCACAACCTGGGGGGCATGGTGGGTATGAGAGCCCATGTCCTGGCAGCACTGGGTGGCTGCTCAGGGATGGTATTGGCTCTGTGTGGTCCCCCAACCCCAAGGGCACAAGAGTGGTTTGGTGTCTCCCCATCATCTGAGGTCAGAGGAGCTTTGGGGTGATCAGGGACCCGCTGTGGTGTGAAGGATGAGAGCAAGTAATGGGTGCAGGGACCTGGTGGGCACGCAGCACTCACCCTCGCAGGGGAGTAGGGCACAGGGGGAACTCTCCCCCTACAGACCTTTGGGTGTCACACAGGGCAGAGCAGGAGAGCTGCTCACCCTCCCTGCAGGGCAGCAGAGCCAGGATTCACAAGGTGCAAGATGGGTGTGAGGGAGCTGCTGTTGCCTCCTGGACTGTACAGCCCCAGCATGTGGGAACAGAGCTGGGAATTTGCTCTGATGGGAGCCAGGAAGGGCTTTTGAGGATTTTTCAGTCCTCTCTTCTCTAGGTTGTGCTCAGGCTGCCATGTGCCCATGACAAACCCTGCATGGCCTTCGCGTGATCTCCTGCAAAGCCCCAACACACAGAGGGGTTTCTTGCTCCCTCTGGGATACCCCTGAGCCCCAGCCTCCCATCCCTGGCTGTGGCTCTGCCCCCCATCTCCCAAAGGACAGGGGGGCTTGGAGGGTGCTGCGCTGCCATCCTGGCCCCAGTTTGTTCCTGCTCCACAGAGCAGCCTGTTCGGTCCGTGCAGCTCCCAACACACTCTCGCTGGCAGGTGCAGGCTGTTCCCAGCTGAGCCGCAGGGCTTTTCCCTTCCCTCTGCCTGGCTCTCCTGGAAGCCAAACTGCCCCCAGCTCCCTGGGGAGTTCGGCCAGGAGTGTCAGGGAGCAGCAGCTGAACTCCCCTGGGGCCACGCTCTGGGTTTGCCATGGACACTGGGGGCTGCCAGGACTATCTGTGGGGTTTGAGATGCACGAGCAACTCTGCGTGCCCTGAAAAAGTCCAAATCCAGGCTGGAACTGTTGGGTTTCAAGCTCTCAGCCTTTGCCAGTGGATACCAAACTAGAAGTGTCTTGGGTGACTGGGAGGGTCACTCCCGCTTTCCCCTGCAGGGTCTCAGGCTCCTCCGTGATGTGCTCTGGGTGTGGTGCTGCCTCTTGCCCCGTGCCTGCTTTGATTTAAACGAATTTGTTGATCTTTGGGACCAGCGTTAGGAAAAGCAGGGTTTGTTCAGATCCCAGAGCCCAGCTTCGGCCTCTGCCCATTCCCAAACTTGTTCCCTGCTCCCACGCCTGACCACCGCCAAGGGTCAACGGGGGCTTCATGTCCCCTGCGCCCCCTGTCCCCGCAATGTCCCCTTTGCCAGCTGAGTGTCCTTCCATGCCCTGCACAGCGAGATGGCACTGAGCCTCTCCCCAGAGCTGCCCCACAGAGGGGACCACGACCCCCAGTGGAAACCCCCCAGCTTGGGGGTGTTTTGGTGGACCCTCCCAGCCTGTGGCAGGGCCTGGGCAGCAGTGGGGGACGTGGGGGTAGAAACCTCCCCAGTGAGGCGTGGGGGGGGTTCTCAGCTTGGGCTCCTTCCAGCACAGGGCACAGCACCCCAGGGAGCCGAACCCACCAGCGCTTTTTCTCCTGTCCCTGGTGGGGCGGGCAGAGCAGTGTGTCGCCTTCCCCAGGTGCCACCAGCACCGGGACCCCCGATGGCAGCTGCAGCTGGAGCGCTCAGGGCTACCGTCCCGCCTGTCCCGTTCCATCCCATCCCATCCCATCCCATCCCATCCCATCCCATCC
>VWZG01006873.1:115258-146002 GCA_013396735.1 Grallaria varia
ATATTGCCTAATGGTGGCGGTCATGGCTTGGTAGAGGGCGGCCCGCGGCCCGCAGCAGCCGCGGCCGGGGCGGAGCGGGGGAGGCGGGCGGCGAGCGGCGGGGCCGGGAGGATGGTGTCCCAGCTGAGCGCCCTGCAACGGGAGCTGCTGGGCGCCCTGCTCAGCTCCGGGGCCACCAAGGAGGGGCTCATCCGCGCCCTGGACGACATGGTGCCCGCCGCCGGCTTCGGCGTCAAGCTGGAGAGCCTGCCGCTGTCTCCCGGCGGGCCCCCCGACGGCAGGGCCGCCCTCCCGCCGCTGGCCAACGGGCACGGCAAGGGCAAGCTCTCGGGCGACGAGGGCTCCGAGGACGGCGACGACTTCGACGCGCCGCTCATCCTCCGCGAGCTGCAGTCGCTCAACACGGAGGAGGCCGTGGAGCTGCGGTCGGAGGTGGATAGGATGATCAGGTACCGGCACCGGGAGCGCCCCGCGGGGCTCCGTCCGACGGCGCCGAGCGCCCTGCCCGGTGCGTCGCACCCGGCGGTGGGTCCCGGGGCGACTTTGCCCGGTGTTTCCTACTCGGTGGCGGGTCCGGGGCGACTTTACTCGGTGTTTCCTGCTCGGTGCCGGGTCCCGGCGCTCCCCGCCCGCCCCGCGGTCGCTCCCGCCGCTCCCTGCTCGGTGTGTCCCACCTGGCCGGCGGGTCCCGGTGTTCCCGGCCCTCCCCGTGGTTAGTCCCAGTGCCGGGTCCCGGTGCTCCCCGGTGCCCGGGAGCCGGGCGGGGACCCCGTGGCCGAGAGGGGGTCGGAGCCCGGTGGCCGCGTCCCCTCGCCCCGTCGGGGGCTGCTCGCCCGCCCGGCTCGGTGGGGCCGGGCTTGCCGGGGCCGCGGGGGCTCGGACCGGCCGCCGGCTCCGTCCCTGCGCGCCGGGAGCTCAAACATAAACCGCACCACGTGGAGCCCGGGGCGTTATTAATTTATTTCTATAAATCATCAACAGAAAGATACACAAAGGGCCGCGATCGGGGCGGCGGGTTATTCATTGTTGGGGTTGTAAAGCGGCCCGGGAGGGGGGAAGGAGGAGGGAAGCCCCGACGGCGGCGGGCAGGGCTCGGCTTTGCTCCGCTCCGGCCCGGCCCGTCCCATCCCGTCCCGGGATGCGGCTCCGGGCCGAACCGGGCCGGGCCGAACCGAACGGGGCAGCCCCGGGCCCGGCGGGCAGCGCTGCCCCTGCCCGTGGGGGCACCGACCCACCTTCGGGCCGCCGGGGAAGCGGCAGCCGCAGCTTCTCTCGACCGTGGATCCCCCCGCAGTGCCCCGGGGCCGGTGCGAGCAGGTGGGGGTCCCACGGGGACATCCCTGCGTGCGGCGGGGGCACCCCGGGGGCCGTCCGTGTGTCCCCTCGCCGTGCGCTGCCGTTCGGGTGCCCGCCGCGTTGTGCCCAGCGAACCGGGCGTGGGGCGCCGATCCCCAAATGCGTGCCCGTGCCCTCTGCAGAGCCCGCCGTCGGCCCCGGCTCGTCCCCGTCGCCACGCCGGTGCCTCGGCGGTGACGGGCTCCGGTCGTGCCCCGGGACCGGCAGGGCAGATGGTGCCCTTTGGGGACGGGGCGGCATCACCCGTACCTGCCCGGGGGCCCGGCTGGGGCTATGGCAGGCCTTTCCTCCTGGCTTCCCACCCCTCCTGCGTGGCACCGTGCCCTGGCACCCCCGGGTGCTCCCCCCCGTCCCCAATGCCCTCCTTGCCGGCTGCATCCACGGCCGGGGGTGCCGGGCGGGCCGAGCCCCGGCATCGCTGCGCTCGCACAGGTGTTCCCGGCAAAGTTTGCCTTTGGAGCAAACAAGAGCAGGCGCATGTCCCCGAGGAGCCTTTGCATGGGCTCGTGTTTGCTCTAAGAGAGGCCTTTGTACTTGGAGAGGGAGCGGGCAGGGGGGCCGGGACGCACCGCTTGCGAACCCCTCTGGTCCCGCTGCCCGCGGAGCCCCGAGCCCGGGGCTGGCTGTTCCCGCATCCCCGGGGGCTTCTCAGCTCCGCGGCTCTCTGGGCCCGAGGTCGGGGCTTTGGTGCCCACCCAGGGCACGGTGGGGGCCGTAGCGCCAGCGGGTTCACGCCGGCTGGCAGCACGCAGAGCCCAGCTCCGGGGCGAGACACCCCACGGCTCCCCCCCTGCGCCGTCCCACCAGACCCCACTCGGGCAAATAATATATGCCGGGAGCGCCCAAATGCCATCCACGGGCGTGGGAAAACCCCCCGCGCCGGGGAGCTCCAGCCAAGCCACCCCGAAGCGCGGCGGGCGCAGCCGCTTGCTCGGCGTGCGCGGAGGTGCCGAGCGGGGAGAGCATTTCCGAAGGGTTTATAATCCATCTGTGGAAATTCTTGGCATATTTCTCCGAGGATGTGGAGTGTATTTACCTGGTTTTCGAGGCTGGAAAAGGGATGAGTGGGTCTGGGAATCCCCGGGGAGAGGGATTTGCTCCCCGCCTGCCTGTGAGGCTGGAAGGGGAAATGGTTCTTTCTTGGGCAGCGTTGGTGTCCAGGCTTTGTTGGGGTTAATTTTGTGCCCCTCACCTTTCCCTGATTTTGGTGGAGAAGGATCGTGGAGTCAGGGCTATAAAGTGGTTTTCCAGTATTAGAAAACACTCCTGGGTTGAGTTGGGGTTTTGATTTTTTTTTTTAATGTGAAGCTTTGGTGAAGGTTGGACAATTAATGTTTGTTTTATTTCATTTTGGTGACAGAATAAAAGAAAAAAGGCTGGTGTTTACTCAAAAGGTTTTCCTCTCTGGCTTTTTAGGTTACTCAAAAAAGAAAGAAAAAAAAGAGGCCAAACAAACATCAAACTTTCATTTGGGTCAAGTCCAAACATTTTAAAATGAAACAAAACGTTTGGGTTTGGTTTCAGGTTGTTTGACCCTTTTGAATACGGTCAAGTTGATTTGTAAAGGAAAAATCACTGCTCGGAAATCAAGAGGTGAATAATTGTTTTGAAAGCGTAAGTGTGAAACACGCTGGAAATGTCAAGCTGAAGCCTTTCTTAAAATAATAAAAGTGAGGGAAATTCAAGGACTTTTGTCCTGATTCTCACTTTTTTTTTTTTTTCAGCCAAAATGCTGCCAGATTTTGTTTGAATTCTGAAATCCCATCTGTAACCCCCGAGTCGCTCATTTGACGTTTTCCAAGCGGGCTCTGTTGCTCACGGGTTCGCTCTGGGAAAACGCCTCCCTGGGCTCACCTGCGAACGAAACCGCTCTTGGAAATGATAATGACCTCTGTTTCATTAACTTATTATTAATCAGTAATTAGTAGGATCACTTAGCTGACATGAGCCGCTTGTGGCGAAGGTCCGTGCGAGCCCCTCGGCTTGGGCACGGCAGACGGGGGCGGCTTTGCCCGGGGTCGTCGGGAGGGACATTTTCTCCGCATCCTTCTCCTTGTTTCCCACCTTCTCCCGGGTACCAGCACCACGTAGAGGACCCCCCTACACAGCGGGGTTGCCCTGCCAGGAGGATGCAGGGTTGGGCACGGGCTCAGCGTCTCCAGGAAGGCTCCGCGGCTCCTTCCCGGGGTGTGACAAAGCCTCGGCTGGCTCGGCTCTGGCACTTTTGCTGTGGATTCAACCAGCTTTGTTTTTGTGCTGCATTCAGGACAAAAAGTAAGAAATCTACCTGTTGGCGGTTTTTGATTTTTTTTCCCCACTTGACAAGTTGAAGGATCCAAACTAAGTAATGTATTGGGAAAGCAGTTGGATGGTTGTTCCAGGCGCGGCATTATTTGAGTGCATGACTGTGACTGGGTTTGGGCTCACAACAATTTTTCAGCACTAAAAGGCTTCCTTTTAGCCCAGAATAAACCTGGGGGTCCGAGATACAGCACAGATGTGCTGGCCTGTTCCTTGGCCGTTGCGTTGGGCTTCCGATAGAGCAAAAGCCCACAGGCAGCATTTGGATTTCGGGCTGTAATTTTATTTGTTCCCTAAATCGATGGCAGCTATTCCAGGGACACCAAAGTGGTGTGATTTAGGGAAGAGTCATTTGCATCTGGATCCTACAGGAGTCAAATTCAAGTGTTTCATAATATTCAGGAATGACTTAAAATTACTGGGGATTTGCTTTTGGTTTGGCGTTCGGGGACTCGCTGGGGTTTGTGTGCCTGGTTTGACCTTGGCTTCTGAAATAAGGCTGGTGCCTGCACTGCGCTGCCGTGGGAGCGAGGAAATTTGGTCTCTTATAAGTGGATATTGAGATTTTCAGATCATCATCCCCTCGGGATTGAAAGGGAGAAACTAGGGTGGGATCCAATGGCCATACAGGGGTCCCTGCCAGCCGGTGGCAAGCCTGCGGGCACAGGGCACAGTGTGGGTACCGCACCTGGGAGCAGGGGCAGGAAAAGCAACCCCAGCACCTCCAGGTGAGGGGTTCCTCTTCCTTCAGAAAGGCACCAGGATAGGCTTCCCAATATCCATACGTGTGTGTGTCTCCAAAGGGAGACATCGCGGTGAACGTAACGGCAGCAGTTCATGGCCAGGTTGTGTTTCTCCTTGGAGAGTCTGGAGGTGCTTTGCTGCAGCAATGAGACCTCGGTGTGTCCCATCAGAACACCGGGATCCTCTTTGCTCCTCCCTTGGCTGGCATCCCCTGGGTGGCTGTGGCCCCCATGGGCCCTCATCCTGCCAGCCCTGGGGTGGCACAGGGCTCTTTTGGGGGGCTGAGGGAAAACATACGCTCAAGGGATCTTGTGTCTTCTGAGACAGTTTTAACAATAGTAACAGTAGTAACTATAGTAATAATAATAATAATAATAGGTTTCCATCATGGGAAGAAGCAAATACTGGGTGCTTTTCCCCATCCAGCAGACGTTAACCCTTGGTTTCCCTCCCCGCAGTGACGACCCATGGCGGGCGGCGAAGATGATCAAGGGGTACATGCAGCAGCACAACATCCCGCAGCGGGAGGTGGTGGATGTCACCGGCCTCAACCAGTCACACCTCTCCCAGCACCTCAACAAGGGCACCCCCATGAAGACCCAGAAAAGAGCCGCCCTGTACGCGTGGTACGTCCGCAAGCAGCGGGAGATCCTCCGGCGTAAGTACCCCCCTTGGGGCTGGTGGGGGCAGAGAGGTCCCTGTGTCCTGGTCCTGCCAGGGGGGGCCAGCACAGCCCCCCAGCCTCCAACTGGGCAGCGTCTCCCCAAAACAGCTCGAAAAGTAAAATGAATTTAAGGTGCAAGGAGATTGGGTGCGAGCCCTTGTTGGTGGCAGGGACACCGTGGGGTTCTATCCACAAAGTGGAGTTTCTGGGTATTGATATTTCTTAGAGCTGGGAAAGCTCTAACACGTTGGGTGCCTTGCCCGCCTCTGCCACCTTTTTCCTTTCTCTTTCTCAGACTGCTCATTTTCTGCAACTAAGGGCAAAAAACATAGAGAGGAAAAAACCCCAAACCCTTAAACTGCTCCTGTCTGTAACAGCTTTTGGGGCAGACTGTGCTGTTTAAAGTGCAGCTGATTTTAACCATCCCTTTGTGCTCCTCTCCCACCGTCCCCTGCCTCAGGGTCTGTCCCATAGCACTCGAAGCAGCCCTATTTTTGGGCAGTTTGGGGCACTGATGCCCCCTCAGAAAGGGCTCTGCCTCCCTCCTCCAAAAGGATGCAATATCCAGCGGATGGGAAGTGCAGAAAAGTGTTCGGCACCGAATACCATTGCTCTGAAAACACACCTTGAGACGCTGGTGCAAACACTGCCTGCTCCAGCCTTGCCCCGCGTTTCCCCCCCGTCAAAGGGGGGAAAAAGCCATTATAAAAAGAGAGAGAATTCCCCTGCAAAACTGGGAATAATAAAACCCTCCCATTAATCTCCCTTTACTGCCGCGGTGACAAGCACTGGGGCTGAGGCGGCCGCCGAAGGTCACCTCTGGTGCCACCCGCCCCGGGCCCAGGGCTGGGTCCCACCACGCTGGGATGGGAGTGGGAGCCAGAGGGGAGCTCTGGGTGAGCAGAGAGTGGCACCCTCTTGGGGGGCTTTGCAGTCGCCCTGCCCAGCTCCTCGCTTGCAAAAATCCTCCCGAAACAAGCGCAGGTTGGCAGGGCCCCTTGCCCATGAATATGCACGGACATACACATGCCCTGCACATGCCTCCCCATTAAACAGGGGTGGCAATAGGCTGGCCCTTGCTCGGCATGGGTGGCAGGGAGCACCTGACTTGTTCCAGAGCTTTGGGTGCTGCGGGAGGGGACATGGTGGGGGGACCATTTCCGCGCGGGATGGTCACTCCGAGCGGCAGCTACAGGCCAGCTCACCTCTGCTCCTTTCTCTTTTCAGAGTTCAACCAGACAGTCCAGGGTTGTGGAAATATGACAGACAAAGGCAGTCAGGATCAGCTGCTGTTTCTCTTTCCAGAGTTCAATCAGCAGAACCAGGGGGCTGCCCAGCTCGACGACGCCTGCTCCGAAACCCCCAGCAAGAAGATGCGGCGCAATCGGTTCAAGTGGGGGCCAGCCTCCCAGCAAATCTTGTACCAAGCCTACGAACGCCAAAAGAACCCCAGCAAGGAGGAGCGGGAGAGCCTGGTGGAGGAGTGCAACAGGTACCAGGTGCCCCCGCGCCGCCGCCTCACCTGCCCGCAGCCTTCCTTCCGAAAACTGTGTGCCATGCCGGGCTCCCGGCTCGCCACCCCACGCTGGCTCGTGGCAGGGCTTGGCTGAGCTGTCTGCCCTCCTCTTGCCTCGTTTTCCCCGTCTGGGTGATGTTTGAGACCGTGCAAGTTCCATTCCGGGTGGGGAGATGCTGCAGGGATGGAATGGGGATACTGCAGGGATGGAACAGGGATGCTGCAGGGATGAAACAGGGATGCTGCAGGGATGGAACAGGGATGCTGCAGGGATGGAACAGGGATACTGCAAGGATGATGCAGGGATGTGATGGGGATGCCATAGGCATGCAGTGGGCATGGCTGCAGCGACACCACAGGGTTGCTGTAGCGTTCCAGCAATGTCAGAGGGAGTGGGGATGGCTTTTACAGCATGGATGCAGTTGGAATGAGCAGCTGGGCTTGTAGGAAGGGCTTCAACACCCCCAGACTCGCCTGTCATCCCAAGGCTCCTGCTTCCCCCCCAGCAGCACCCTTGTTCCAACGTGTCCCCTTGCTGTGCAGGGCTGAGTGTCTGCAGCGAGGAGTGTCCCCCTCCAAGGCGCACGGGCTCGGCTCCAACCTGGTGACGGAGGTCCGTGTCTACAACTGGTTTGCCAACCGGCGGAAGGAGGAGGCTTTCCGCCAGAAGCTGGCCATGGACGCCTACAGCTCGGGCCAGCCCCCACACAGCATGAACATGCTGCTGTCCCACGGCTCCCCCCACCACAACCAGCCCAGCGCTTCCCCTCCCAGCAAAATGCCAGGTAAGCTCTCGTCCCAGGTGCTGGGATGGTGATGATGGAGCTGGCTCCTGTTTTGGCTGGGGATGGAGGTGCTGAGCCCACGGCACCGTGCATGGGTAGCCTCGAGGAGGGGGAAGATGGTCACCCTGGTCCTTGAGGAACATGGTCACCCTGGTCTTTGGGGAAGATGGTCACCCTGGTCTTTGGGGAAGATGGTCACCCTGGTCCTTGAGGAAGATGGTCACCCTGGTCTTTGGGGAAGATGGTCACCCTGGTCCTTGGGGAAGATGGTCACCCTGGTCCTTGAGGAAGATGGTCACCCTGGTCCTTGAGGAACATGGTCACCCTGGTCCTTGGGGAAGATGGTCACCCTGGTCTTTGGGGAAGATGGTCACCCTGGTCCTTGGGGAAGATGGTCACCCTGGTCTTTGCTGCAGCCTCGATGAGGGATGGTGATGTGGAGAGGAGCACGTGGTGTCTGCTGTCGCTGCAGTGTTACGGCTGGGCGAGCCACGTGATGAGGGCTGGATTTCCGCTGCGCTGAGGATAAATCAGTGTTTGCTCGGTTGGTTTGACTTGTCGGAGTTCCAGTGTGGGCTCGGCTGGGCAGGAGGAGGCTGTGCCCGGAGTTCCATTGTGGGCTCGGCTGGGCAGGAGGAGCCGCTCCGTGCCTGGTGTGCCAATGCTGGGGTCGTGGGGTACGGCCCAATGCGGGGCACTGTTTTTGGGGACGCACAGGAAATTCTGCAAAGCCCATAGGAAGATGTGGCAGCGTGTCCCGGCCTGACTGCAGGGCTAGAGGTACTCCAGGCAGGAGATGCCCCATCCCTGTGCCAGGGCGGAGGGAGGTGGATAAAGGATGTTGTTGGGGGTGCTGGGGGGCTCCCCCCAACCTCCATCTCTCCACGCCACGGTCCAGCCCCGCCGTGCACAGCGAGGAGCCGGCTGGGCAGAGCAGACCCGCTGGAAACGCCGGGGGGATTTAAGCAGGACATAACGCCGCGGGGAGGGGGCTGCGCGCCCGGGGGCGTTCATCGGGGCGAGAGGCATTGTTGGGACAACAATGCCCAGTGTCCCTTACCTGCCCTCCGTCCCCAGCCCGGCAGGCGGGACGGGGCGCTCGGGGCCGGGGGGTCAGCGCGGGGCTCGGACACGGCCCCGGCGCTGGCACAGCCCGGCCGGGGAGGCTGGAACCGGCCGCCTCCTGGGAATGACCCTGCCCGGCTCGGTTACACGCACCCAGCCCCTCGCAAAGGCAAATCAAAAGGAGCCCGTGCGGCGGAGAGTCCCTGCGGGAAGGGCAAGGTGGCTGCGGAGAGGAGGAGCAGGGCTGGCGACGCTGGGCATCAGTCCCTGGGCAGAGCAGGGCTGGCGACGCTGGGCATCAGTCCCTGGGCAGAGCAGGGCAGGGCAGCCCCCCGAGTGGTCCCCGGGCATGCGGCAGTGCCCACCCCAGCCCCCTGCCGCGGGAGGGACAGGCAGAGCATCCTGTGCCCGACATCTGTAACCCGCTCCCGGGTACCGCTCTCCCCGCGGTGACCAAAATGTGACCCTGCCCCAGGAATGCCCCGCACAATGGCGGGGACACGGAGGACGTTTGCCCTCCTGTCACCGGCTGATTGCTTACAAGGTGCCCTACAAGCGCATTGTCAGCAGAATCAGCTGTTTTCGGTGTCGCGGCGGGCTGCACAATGCCCCACCAGCATGCAGCCCCGCATTGTCACGGCGCTGTCCCCCGTGCATGCTTAATTGACAATTAAGCCGGGGCTTTGAACGAACCCCGCTGCCTTTGATGTGCCCCCGGGCTGCCGGCGCACATGGGGGCACCCCCCGAGAGCCTTTGTTTTCTTCTATTAGGGGCCAGCAATTACCGCAACCGCGGGCATTTATCGCGGGGCTGGAGGGCCTTTAAGCCGCAACCTTTCTTTTCCCGTCGGAGCGGTGCCAGCAGGAGCCGGGCCCGGCTATAGGGCCGATGACAGCCCATTCCCAGGGGCTTTTGAGCGGGGCAGGAGTGATGGTTGCGGAGAAGGGCCCCTCCGGAGGGTCAGGAGGGCTTGGCTGCGGGAATTGGTTGGTGGTCGGTGCTCGTATCCATCGGCCTTGCTGGGGAGGAGGAGGAGGAGATGGGCACAGCAAGGACCACCACGGTTTGGGGGACCCAGGCAGGGATGGAGCTCAGCCACAATCGCTTCATCTTGGACCAAGCCTTGCAGCTTACAGGTCCCAGCATACCGCTGGGTCCATTGCTGCTTAAACCTCCTCCAAAAGATGTTTTGGGGAGCTGCTCCTGGTGGGGCAGAGGCAGTGCTGGCCGAGCCATCCCCACTGCCTGGCTGACCCCATCCCAGCTGTCCATGCTGGGATTTGAACTGTCCTTGCCCCGCGTGTGGCGGCGTCTGGAGCACTCAATGCTTTAACAGCTTAATGACGGCGCTGGGACACTGCCCGTGCCCTGCCCCTGCCTGTCCCTGTCCCTGTCCCTGTCCCTGTCCCCCCCTCCGCGTGATGTCCTCCGGCAGGATTCGGTGGGGCAGCTGCAAACAGCTCCCGTGCCCGCGCACAAAGAGGGATCGCCTCTCCTCGGGACCTTGTCAATGGGGTCTTGCAAAAGGGTGTAATGACAGCGGGGCAGGGATGAGAGCTGTAAAAATCAAACATCCTCCAGCCTCTTCTCGGGGACCCATCTGTCAAGCCCCGAGCTGCAGTTTTTAACTACTTGGAGGTAAATACTAAAAGCCTTTCTATCTCGGAGGCTCCTCTCGGAGGCTGGACTTTTCCCTTACTCTGGGTTTTTATCAGCGATCTTGGTTCCCTGTTTGATTTGAAGGTCACTCCGGGCTTTATCTTGGTGCCATGCCGTAGACTCTGGCTTATGCCATTTTTATCTTCAAGAGCCCCGAAGACAATTGGAGCATTGATGAGATTAGGTGACGCACCGCCCGCCCCCCACTCCCACCCTGCATACAAAGGGCTGCCCTGGCCCCATGGCCAGAGGTCACAGCATCACCTCCAGCCCGTCCTGGGGGGGCTCTGTACCCATAGAAGGTTGGGGTGTCCATCCATCCATCCATCTATCCATCCATCCATCCATCCATCCATCCATCCATCCATCCATCCATCCATCCATCCATCCATCCATCCATCCATCCCTGCTCTGCCAAATCAGAGCAATATCAAAGCAATTATTTATATACACACATGTATATTACATATGTATTTAGTTGGCAATAACATAAAAATATCTCGGTACCACCTCCAAGCTTCTTCTGAAAACCAAAAGGGCAGTTTAAGTGCTTTAACTTTTCCTAAAAGCGGAGCCCATCAATAAGCCCTCGGTCCAAGGGTACCCCAGTTTATACGTGGATCCTTCCAGGTGTTCCTTGGGGTACGTGCTGGTTCTCATTGAGGACCCGGTGCCAGCGGTTGTAATATTTTACTGTCGGGCACATTGTGGGGCTCGGTGGGTACAGTGCACTGTTAGGAGCTTTTCCCAGTTTTATGGGGGTAATTAGAACTTTATGACAGCAGCGAAATGGGAGGGTCCAGTCCCCATAAACGGGTTTATAATGGATATAAACTATGCACCTCTGTAACTGAGCAAGATTAACACTTTAGGGACAATTTGAGTGGCAGCCCAAAAATCAGAGCTGCCCTCGGCACTGCCTGGACCTGGATTTGGGAGTGTGAAACTGTCCCATCAGTGACCCGGCTGTCCGTGGCATCAGTGGGTGGAGCATCACTGAGTCCAGAGTGATCCCAAAAGTCATACTTTGCCTTTCTGCCCACACTTTCACACCCTGGTTGGCAGCTGCATCCCTGTGAGTTGGGTACAGCCAGAGCTGAATCCTCACTGACTTTTTGGGGTCTGTTTTGGGGCCAGGTATCACTGGTGATGTGCAGGACATTGGCAAAGCTCTGGCAGAAATACAGCCTGGAGCCAAGGGAAGTGGCAGACGCTGCTGCCAGAGGTCAGGATGTGCCATGGGACGGCAGCAGCAGGGAGAGACAGTTAAAAGTACAGTGAGTTTTTGTTTTAAAAAGCACAATTTACTTATATCAATATGCCTTAAAGCAGAGCAGAACCAGCCTCCTTTACTGCTTGTGCCTGCCAAAGGCACAGGACTGGTGTGTTCCCAGGGAATGGCACAGGGCTGCGATGGCAGTGATAAAGAGATCGATCGTTGCCCTAAACACCCCCGTTGCCCTCCCAGGTCGGGTCAGGGCAATGGGTCTGGCACTCCAGAGGAGATGGGGTGGTGGGGCTGGCTGTGGAAAGCTGTGGGTGTACAGGACCTCCCCTCCCTGGGGACTGTCACGCCGCCCATCCCTGTTGGTGGGAGCCAGACCCTGCAACCAGTCTGGAAGAGGGGAAAGCAGTAAAGCATTTCACGGGCCGTGCAGCTCAGGGGCCACACAATGGCCAGGTCCCATAAACAGACTTTTATATTATGGCTGCAGCTCCAGTAAAGTAAAAAGCCTTAAGGAGGGTCAGGCTCCACGGCCAGACCCATTCCCGGTGATCCCCATCCAGACTCCTCTTCTGAGCAGCTGCGGGGAAAGGCTGAGGGGGAATAAATCTCTTTGCACAAGGGCTGCTTCCAGCTGTGGAGGCACAGGAGAGCAGCAGGAGATGGTGTCGGGCTCTGATGGCTGTCTGAGCCCCAGCTCGTAAACCCTGGACCCCAAGGCCCCCAAGCCCTCTCCGGGGGAACTCCTTCAGTCTGGTGCAAGCAGCTGGAGCTGTCCCTGTGCGCTCAGCCTGGCTGTGGGGTCCCGTGTGGGGGTCTCCGAGGTTGTGCTGCGGGGCCAAGGTGGGATCCCAGGGCTCGGTGACCCCTGCGATGGCAGAGCGTGACGAGGAGGGTTTGCTGGGGGAGCCTGGGGAGCTCTGAGAGAAGGTGGTACCATCGACAGGGAGCTCCGTGTGTCACAGCAGTGACAACAGCAGCAATGCCTGGTGCTGGTTTCCCAGTATTAATTATCTGATCTGCCCAAATCCAACCCAGCCCTGGGGGCTTATAAATAATAGCACCCATCCCATGCTAGGTATGGGGAAAAACCAGGAGAGGATAGCTGGTGGCTTCCTAAAGGAAGTCTTGGCAGAATCTTTTCCCTTCCCAGCAAGAGGTTTCTGGGCAGACTCGGGCGCTCAGAGGCTTGGGGCACTCAGGAGCCCCCCACCAGAACAGTCCCTGCCTCTGTGAGAGCAGAGTCCTTGTGGGGCTGGACGGTGTCACCGCTGTCACCAGCCCCAAGGCCCAACCTCACACTCCTCGGGAGAGTTAAACTTCATCAAGACTGGGAGTCTTCAGCGTTTTTATCTGGAGACATGAAATCTCAGTCTCCAGACTATCTGGGAATCTCAGCGTTGGTTATTGTTCCTCAAACAATCAAAGTCTCCTCCTTGGAGTTGCAAGGAAAAGCTTGAAAATCAGCTTTTAACATCTCGTATGTTTTAAAGGCAACTTCATAACCGTGGCTGCCTTGGCCCATGAGTTACAACATCCTCAGTTGAACATGGCATGATTTTGGGTTTAAAATAGGCTTTTTTTTTTTGTTCTTACTGAACGCAAAAGATCTTGAAGACAGCAGAAACTCTGATTTCCTTTCCAAGAGGAGGTGCCTGCGCTCTCGTCTATCTTTCCGATCGCGCCCAGAAGAAAGGGCTTTATTTTATCTCCCCTCCCATTGTTTAACCAGCGCCGCGGGATCCCCGGCCCGGCAGCCGAAGCACCCTCTGCACGAGGCCGGGGCCACGGGAAGAATGTGTGTGACAGTGCCCTGGTTGAGTAATGTTTACCCTGTTCATGGCAGGGACGTCCACTCGGGCCGGCAAATATCCACCTGCCAGAGGACATTCTTTTATTATCAGGGATAAAGGGGTTTGCTGGGAAATGATCAGGAACCAGACATCGTGGGGAGATTCCTATCTGTGGGATGTGTTTAACCAGCTGATGGGGAATATTCGGAGGCAGTTACGGGGTGACTTTGCTGTGGTTTTGGTGGAGTGCGTGGTGTGCTTGGGCAGATGCTTTTGGAGCTGGTGGAAAGCTCCTGGACTCCAGTTATTGTTTCTTTTCCTTGGTTCACGGTTTAATTTTAGAGTAGCCCATTGAGCATCCTTCACCAGGCCAGCCACCATCAGCCTTTCCCCTCAGGCTCCTGGGAGAAGGACATCCCAAAATCCCAGGGGGAATGTGGCTTCACCGGGGTGGATTTTGCAGCTGGGAGTGTCCATGCTGGGCTGGAACAGCCGAGGCACCACCAGCAGTGTCCACAGGCTGAACCTCCCTGGCCGATGGTCATTTTGGGGAGCTGTTCCCAACACCCCTGTGCCGTGGCCAGGGGTTACGTGTGGACGATGCCCATGGTGGGACACTCTGAGTTGGGAAGGGGGGCTTTGCCGTGGTTTTCTTTCCCAGGAGAGCTGTGGGCTGTCTGTCCATCATCCGCTGCTTCGATCCCAGGGCAGTTGGGTGAACCTGGCTGGGAGCACTCCTCCTAATAAATGGCTTTTCGCCGTAGTCGTCAAGGCAGCCCCGTAAAAGACACTTTTGTTTCCCATGGGTTTTCCTCGGTTAATTATTTGTGATCTGTAGATACCTTTCCATGACACATGGCTGATCATATGGTTATCAGTGCAGGGTGCTTTAGCCAAATTAAATATATTTGTGTAGAAGACCTGTGCTCGAGCCAGATTTCCCTTCTGGGTGGTGGTGGGCTGGGGTCTGATCTGGGGGTTGGTGTGTGTCTGGCCCTTCTGCCTTCCTGCAGTGACCTGTTAATCATACACTTGTGGAGAGGGTGTCAGGCAGGAACTGGATGCAAAAGGGCCTGAGGAAACATTGGGAGGCATCATTCCAAGAGCTGGGCAGTCGGGATGGCCGGGGGCTAAAAGGAGCTCGGAGAGCCTCAGAGAGGGATGAGCTGAAAGGTGCAGAGTCTCTCCCCACAGCTCAGGGTTCCCAGCCCGGTGTCCGGGAGCCGTGGGGACACCACAGGGATTTGCATGATGGGTGCAAACGATGCAAATGAAAGCACAAGGGTTTAGGTGGGTGTTGGGTGGCTGGCACAGCCTGGGCTCGCTTTCCCCTTGTGGCATCAGGGGCTCGGTGAGCAGTGTGGGGTTGCGGCCCTGGTGGGCGCAGGGCATCCCTCACCTTGCTCTAACTTCAGGACATGGGGTCTGGAAGAAGCCGGGAAGCAGCCCCGGAGGAAGGGACGCAGTTTTTGGTGCTCTCCCTTCCATTTTTAGGCGTTTGCACATCTGCATCCTCACAGCACGCAGGCTGCAGGAGGGTGCCCATCGCAGGGACCTTTCCGAGGGAGTGGGCACAGCCGGGGTCCTCTTTGGGTGATGCCAATGCCGGGCGGTGTTTTGCAGGGGTGCGGTACAGCCAGGCGGCGAGCGGCGAGGCGGCGTCCTCGGGGGCCATCAGCCACCACGGCAGCGGTGCCATGGTCACCACCAGCCAGGCCGTCCTGCAGCAGGTCTCCCCGGCCGCCTTGGACCCAGGCCACGGTTTGCTCTCGCCCGACGGTAAAATGGTGAGTACACCTGGCCCATTGTGGCGGCGGCGCTGATAAGATAAGAGGGCCCAGCGGGCAAAGCAAACACGCTTTCCCCCTGGGTTTCACACGCGGGCCATGCCGAACAATGGGGCATTGTGGGGGCCGCCGCGTTGACGACTGTCCCCGCCACCAGCCTCAAAGGTGGCGCTTGGCCCGGTGCTCCCGGCGGGACGCGGCGCGTTTTCCGTGTTCTCCCGGCACGGCCCGTAAGGCTGGCAGAGCCCCGCGTGGGGGTCATTGATCGCACGCCCCGCCGATGGAGCGCCCTGGGTGGATCACTGTTTGCTTTCTCCTGCCGGTGACATGGTATCGATAGAATGCTCATTCGTTATTTTTTTTCCCCCAAGCCCTCCCAGGTCAGGGATTGGGAGGGGGAAGTGTTTTGCTTGCAAGCAGGGAACGTCTTGTCCCGGGGCATCACCCGGGGGATCGAAGCCATGAGTGCTCCTCTGGCCCTGGAGCTCCTGCCTCTCCTCAAACCCTTCCCCATGTCCTCGGGGCTCTGCTGCGGGGGCTTTGCTGGGCAGAGCTGCAAACATCAGCATGGCAGGAGTGGGGATGGGACATCAGCGTCCCTCTGGTGCTGGGCACCTTCCCATGCAGGGCCATGGCAGGGCTGGGGTGGGCTTCCAACGCCCAAACCCTTGGGGTGCCCCTTCCTTTGGGTGTCTGGTTGGCACAAAGCCCTTTGGAGGAGTGGGTGAAGGAGGGGGTACAGGGGCTGGGATCAGGCTGGGCTGGGATCAGGCTGGGCTGGGATGTGATAGGAGAGCACAGCCCATCCCTGGAGCAGGCTGGCAGAGGTTTGCGTGCAGCTGCCGCCTTTCCGGGAGGAGGTGTTTTACCTGCTGAAATCGAAAGTCAAACATGGCACTGGGTGACGGGGCCAAGCTGGCTCTTCCTCGGTTTTCACTTCCATTTTCAGAGGGCTGGCCCTCCTGGGCTGTCTCCTGGGTCTCCTGGCACGGTTGTGGAAGGGCTCGTCGTGCCCTCCCTCAGCCATGGCACCGTGTCATTGTGCCTTTCCTTCTGGCTGCCCAGGGTCTCTGTGCAGCCCCTGCCGGCCCTGCCAAGCCAAGTGCCCCCTGCCAAGCTGGAGGGGACATTTCAGAGCGAAACCTCAGCCCTTCAGCCCACCCCCCGTGCCCCAGTGCACCCATTTCACCCCAGTGGGGTGTTGAGCCTCATAACCCTCAGCCTTGAAGCCATAAACTGAGTCAGGGGTGAAGGTGGTGGTGGCAGCAGCACCACGTGGCCAGGGTGGGGGTCCCCAAGGACCGAGGCAATGCCGAGCTCGGTGGCAGAGCCTGCCAGCACTCACCTTCCAGCTGCTGGGACCGGTGGGAGGGACCCCTGGAAGGGGCTGGGCAGCACAGGAGAAGGAAAGGGAGCGGATTAAACTGGGAAAAGCCACCTGGTAGAGCACAGCAGGCGTTGGTGTGGGGCAGGAGCAGCCCTGCTGAGTTATCCGTGCAGCACAGACACTGCCCAGCCCGCCGGGGACCGGCAGGACCACGGCGCAGCTCTGCCAGCTTATCTCTGATCTTTAGGCAGGGCTAGCTAGTGCTTGCAAGTGATTTAATAGAAATATGCTGTAGGCTGTGGTTTCTAGTAAGTAAACATGTGCCTTTAATGCCCCACATGAAACAAGGAGCTGCCAAGGAAGTCGCTGCGTCTTTCAGGAAAGAGCATTACTGAGGCTCCAGAAATCTTTGGTCGCTCGCTCTTTCATGCTCCAGTGTTCCCCTTAGCTGTGGGAGTGCCAGAGGGTTTTCTCCCCAGGGTCCAGTGTCTGGAGGATCTTTTCCAGTCATGCACAATCCAGGTGCAGTGCTCTGGGGCTAAACACGCCGTGAAAGGAGCTCGGGCTGCAGGCGAGCAGCATGTGCTTGCCTTGAGCTGTTTGACTTGTGCAGCCGAGTGTGGTGTAACCTGGCCTTGAAAGTGGAAAATACCGGATCAGGAAATATGAGGCACTCCTGGGCTTTGGAATTTATTGATGGATTTGTTTCAATTGCTATCTCCAACTCACATGTGCAAAATAAACAAGGCGCTCGGAACCAGTGTCCAGAATTGTCACCTGAAGGGCCACAGGAATGGCTCCGAGTCGGGACCGAGGTCGCTCAGCAGGAGAGAGCTAACGAGAGGGATTAGGACAAGGTGCAGCAATTAAAGAATTAAGGCATTTGGTCCCCACTGGTCCTGGGGTCCAGCTCCAGTCCTCACAGCACACACTAAATGCCTTTTTGTGCCTGATCCCTAAACCCTGGCCCGAAATACTGGGCATTGGCTCTGGCCAAGCGTGCCCGCCCCATCTCACCGGTATCCTGCCCGTCTGCCAGATTGATGACTGAGATCATCCCCACGAGGCCCTTTGTATCTTCGAGTTTCTATGTTCCACTTTCCCCTACGAGTGTGACAGAAGTTAATGAGTGTCGAGAGTCCTCAGTTGTCCCCGAAGGCCAGAACTTGGACTTGGGGCACCAAATGGCACAGGCTCAAGGATGTGCCACGTCCTGGTGCTGTGCTCTGGTGGAGCTGAAAGCCAGTGCCAGCAAAGCCCTTCCAAGCTGCTGCTTTGCTGTTTATTAACACGAAGCTGAGCTGCCGCAGCTGGATTCTGCCCCCCGGGTCGGGGGGGGCTGTGCCTGCTCCCCTCTTGGGTAGGGGGCTCTGCTGATGCCCCCCCAGGCTCCCTGCTGAAGCCGAGGAGGGAGCAGCCCCTCGGCTGGGCTCTCACGGTGCCTGTCCTGCCTTGCTTTCTGCAGATCTCTGTGTCGGGGGGTGGGCTGCCCCCGGTGAGCACCCTGACCAACATCCACAGCTTGTCCCACCACAACCCACAGCAATCCCAGAACCTCATCATGACGCCGCTCTCGGGAGTCATGGCCATCGCGCAGAGTAAGTGCACCCCGAGCTGCCCTCGTGCCCCTCTCCTGTGATGGGGAGGGGGACGCCGCCTGCTCCTGCCAGCACTGACACCCCTGTTATGCTCTCTCCCTCCTCCCAGGCCTGAACACCTCGCAGGCGCAGAGCGTGCCCGTGATCAACAGCGTCGCGGGCAGCTTGGCAGCCCTGCAGCCCGTGCAGTTCTCCCAGCAGCTGCACAGCCCACACCAGCAGCCGCTGATGCAGCAGTCGCCCGGCCACATGACACAGCAGCCCTTCATGGCCACCGTGACCCAGCTGCAGAACTCACACAGTAAGGGTCGGGGGGGAGGTATGAAGGGCCCCAAAAATGAATTCAGATGGGAAATCTGCTTGTGCTCTCCTTCTGCTCCACCCTGCCCAAGCTGGTACCCTTGGCTGCTGCCCCTGTCCCATGGGTACCAGCCCACGAGATGCTCAGTGGTGCAGAGCGGCCATACCCATCCTCATCCTCCCCCTGTGCCATCCATCCGGTCCAGCCACAGCCCTTCAGTCCCCACCCTTTCCCTGAGCGAGCTGCTACCCGACAGTGCAGTGGTTTGAAGCAAGCAGTGGGTGCTTCCCATGGCTTGTTTTATCTCCTCCGTGTCTCCACAATGCCCATTCCAGCGCAGCATCCCTGGGTCTGCCCTAGCACAGCACTCTGCTGCTCTGCCCTGCTGTGGGGGCCGTGGGTGGCCCTTCCCTGACTTGTCTCCCTCCTCTCTGCAGTGTATGCACACAAGCAGGAGCCTCCCCAGTATTCCCACACCTCCCGCTTCCCCTCGGCGATGGTGGTGACGGATACCAGCAGCATCAGCACACTCACCAATATGTCTTCCAGCAAGCAGGTAATGGCCCCATAGAGGTGGCTGAGGTGGAGCAGGGTGGGTATGGGAAGATGGAATGGAGCTTTTCCCCCTCTGGATATGGGGCTGGAGGTGGAAGTAGCAGAGACCCTGTCCTGCTGTATGGGCATCTGAGGATGAGCCCCCGGTGCTGAGAACCCCATCCCAGACCCTTCACAGGCTCCAAAAAACCTGCTTGCAAGTGGTGTGTTGGGGATTTGGGACTTAGTCTCAGCCCCTGGTGGTACCAGCCAGGCTGTGCTCATCCCTGGGGCAACTCTGTGAGAGTGGGAGCATCCTGCTGGGACACAAACTGGGCTGAGAAAGTCAGACCAAGCACATTCTGCTGCCTGTGTCCAGGGGGTCCCACCATGGCTGGAATCAAGAGGAGGAGCCAGGTTCTGATGCACCCTGACTTCCCCCAGCCCCTAAACATTTATCACCTGCCCAGTGCAGGTGTAAGGCCGGACTCCTGGTTCAAATCAGGTGTGTGAGGCTTTCCTCAGACAATGGTGCCTTTCTGAGAGCCAGCTCTGGGGACTGTGGGAAATATGTGGCCCTTATTGATCGCTAGATAAATAAGAGGAAGCCTTGAACTTGCATTCAGATAAACTTTCTTACCAAGGTTTGACAGGGGACAGGAAAAAAATGTCTGCAATGACCACAGAGTAAATGCAGTGTGGGATCACTGTGAGACCCCCCCCCCCTGCTGTGGGATCACTGTGAGAACTGTCGTGGGATCACTGTGAGACCTTCCATGGGACCACTGTGAGACCTTCCAGGAATCACTGTGAGACCCTCTGTGGTGTCAGTGTGAGACCCTCCGTGGGATCAGTGTGAGACCCCTTGTGGGATCACTGTGAGACCCCTCGTGGGATCACTGTGAGACCTTCCATGGAATCACTGTGAGACCCTCCATGGGATCACTGTGAGACCCTCTGTGTGTGTCCACGGGGATGAAGGAAGGGGCTGGGGCTGCCAAGGGGAGACACTGGGAGAGGGGCTGCCCAGTGGGGTTTGGGCAGCGTGGGAAGGGGTGATAAATGCCACCCTCCCCCGGGGGTCCCACGCTTTGTAGGTCTCGGGGTGAGTCGGTCAGGCACGGCCGCCCCTCGGAGCACCATTTCCTCTGCGCGGTGTTATCGGCCCATCTGCTGCGCGCTCAGCCCCAACCGCTGCTGATTAATCCTGTTCTCCTGCCTTTGATGCCGGGCTGGCCGCGGGGACCCCTGGGCACACAGGAAATGTCCCTGGCAGGGAGATGGTGCCCGGCCATCCCCCTGTGCCTTGACGCAGCCCTGCCCGGGGTGGGCTGTCCCCTGGGTTTGTCCCTCCATCATGCCTGTGCACTTTAATTAAAGCAGGAGGAGGTCTCGTGGTGAAATAGAGCCAGGCCCTTGCATCTGCTGTGGCTAAGGGGCGCCCACCCCACGCTTTATCCCCCCTGTACGTGATAAACAAGCACAGGATGGCCCTGCAAATGCCAGGGCAGGATCTTGCCTTTGTCCCCCCACCAAGTGCCTCCCAGAGAAGCCTCCCAGCCCCCAGGGTCTCTTTTCCTATCTACCATTTGATGTCTAAGTTAAGCTGGAAAAATTTATGTTTAGCCATTGATTTCTTTCTCAGTGGTCACCAGTTTCATCAGCGAGGGGTGAATGAAGTGTGACAGAGACAGCATGCTGCTCACCCCCCGAAAAATGAATGTTTTTGGTGGTTTGGGTTTCTGTCACTGTCTCGGGCTATTGGGGCCATCCCCTGGCTCCCATAAGGCAGGACTGCTGGGCAAAAAGATTCCTGGCAGTGATGGGCTCATCCAAGGTGGCCAGAGAGGGCAGGAGAGTCACTTGGATCCCAGGAAGTTGCAGTGTTTGTGGCGTAGTGTGCTGGGTGACAGCTGGGTGCTCCTGGTGAGCGTGCACAGATAAACCTGGGGGTGAGACCCCAAATCTGGGGGTGGTGCTGCTACTCCCTGAGCACCCCCCTCGTTGCTAGAGAGGCATTCTCCCATAAAGCAAAGCCTCCATCATTCCCAGAGGCAGTTCTGCACCCCGCAGCCCCCACCAGACCCCAAAACACTCTCTGTGGTTGCTCTGGGTCCCGCTGAGGGAACAGAGGACTGGAGGGAGGTCCCTGGTGACCTCCCAGCTCTCCCCTCACATGCTGTGGATCTCTTATCAGATGTTGTTATTTAGAGCTGGAAGGAGCAAATACCTCCCTGTTCCTTTGACAACGCTTGAGGCCGAACCACCACGTTTATTACGTTGGCAAACACCTGATAGCCACAGCCCGTCCCTAATGACATGTCAGGGGGGCTCCTGGCGTCTCCTTATCTCTGCCTTACGATGTTTGCCCTGCGCTCCAGCCCACAAGGTCACCTGCCCTCCAGCCCCCCACCCACTGCTGACCACGGGGACCCTGGGTGGGGGACCCCGAGGGAGGGAGAAGGGGCCACCATGGTGGGAAGGATGTGGTGGTGGCTCAGCCCCTTCCCTGGAGGTGACAGCAATGCTGGGGGACAGCGATGAGGCCCCGGCTCCACTCCCACCCCAGCTGTCCTCAACCTCACGCCTGGCTGCTCTTGGCACAATCTCTGCAACAGCCTGGGCACAAACAGGACCTTTTCTACGATTATTATTGTTATTATTATTATTATTATCATTATTATTATCATTATTATTATTATTATTTTTGGGAGCGGGTGGCAATAGCTGGCTCAGAAAGTGTTTCCCCACTGCCTCCCCCTCAGTGGGGCTGGGGAGGGCTTGGGGCTGAGCTCATGTGGCACCCCCAAGGTCCCAGGGAGGTCCAGGAGGTGATGCCTCCAAACGCTTGGCAGTGCCCCCCATGACCCCTCTGCAGTGCTGCCTCCTCCTCCTCCTGCCTGCCCGTCACCGTGCCACTCTCTCTCCTTTCCCCAGTGTCCCCTGCAAGCCTGGTGATGCTCCACACCTCGCTGCTTTTGCACATAGCAACGGGATCTCATTTTCCACAACACGCCAGCGGCGAGCCACGCGCCGAGCCCGCGGAGTCGGCGGCAGGAGCACAGCCCAGCGCCGCAGCGAGGAGCCCGACAGCCCCCCGCGGACCCCCGCGGCCCACCCGGGACACAGCCTCTCCTTCCCTCCACGCAGTATTTCCAAGACGTGTCTTGGGGATTTTGTTGGGGTTTTTGGGGGGTTTTTTCTGAAGTATTCGCCTTCCAAGAGGCCGCTGGCTCTCCCGAGGAACCAGGCGTGAGCCGTGCTGGGAACTGGCAGCAGGGGAAGATGGATCATATTTAAGTTGTTATGCTCCTCCACCCGATGGACTGAGAGGGACTGGGGTCTGTTACTTGGCGTTTGGAGGGAGGAATTGCATGTGCTGTTGAACTGAGCCAATTAAACTGTAAATATAGGTACAGTCTGCTCCATCCTTCCCCCTCCCCCCTCCTATATATAGAGATTTATATAAAAAGGAAGTAAATTTTGTCCAATGGATGTAAACTACTGTAATTAAGTGCAATTCCCCATCTGTATATATTGGTCCCGGATCTCTTCTCTTTCTCTCTGTTTTGTTTTGGTTTTTTTTGGTAAAGGTCAGAGCTGAGGATGGTTTTGGTTTTGTGTTTCTCTTTTTTCCTTTAAATGAGTTAATTCAAATCCTGGGCCAAGGCAAGGACACCGGCACTGCCTGACCCTGCTCTGCAGGAGGACAAGCAGACATGTGTCCCCTGCATGGTGACATCCCGTGTGAAGGAAGGGCACAGGGTGAGCTGAGCAGAGCCCTGGCAGGACCTGGATGATCCATATGGGGAAAACTGCCAGTACAAAGAGATCTCAAGGGACTTTCCTGCTTTTGGGGACTCTGAGATGGACTCTGCTGAAGTGGGGCAGGACTCAGCAGCCCAGTGAACACATTCAGCCCTGGGAAGTGTTCAGGGTTGGCAGTTTCCAGGTGAACATGTAGCACTTGGTGCTACAAAGGTGAATGAGGCTGCAAGACATTCCGGTGGGATCTTACTCGGAGAGGGTTCAGAGACTTTTCTCCTCTCTCAGGGCACAGAAGGGCTTGGATGCCCAGCTATTGCCTGGTCTCCTGCCCAGAAAATGGCCAGTACAGGTGGCTTCTTTCCACCTTTAGCAGTTGACAATGAGCGTTGTTGGCTCCTCCCTTAACAATATCCACAGTGCTCTTGTCCTTGTGCTATCCCCTCCGAGATGCTGGATGGATGGATGGATGGATGGATGGATGGATGGATGGATGGATGGATGGATGGAAGGAATAGGGGCTGTGGTGTGAACACTCCACCTGCCTGCCCTGTCTCACCTGGCAGCAGCTCCTGGATGAAAAGCTCCACAGCAAGATCTCCAGCTTGTGAACGATCACACCTCTGCAGTGAGGGCACATCCCGGCCCCTGAGCCACCTGCTGGGTACAGACATCACAGCCCCAAAGGATTTTTGGGGCCCAAGTCCTACCTCCCAAAACCATGGAAGCTGTAAAAGGCATCATGTCCCCTCTGTAAATGGATCTAATGCTCCCCAGTTGTGCTGATTTTTCACGAACTTCACAGCGTGTGCCAACTGCTGAGGGGGATTTAGGGAGATGGACAGCAGCAGAAGTGCCCATGGACTGATGACCACTGCTAGAAGTTAAAACACTGGATGCTTTCTTTGGGCTGAGAAAGTCTCTTTGGCTCTGTTTGTCCAATGTCCAGTGCAGTGGGACTCTCACCCTCACTGTGACTGATTGCAGTTGCCCTATGGTGAGCAAGTCATCAGGAACTGGAGACCAATATTCAGAATGACATTTAATTTAATGTATACCATAATTAAATACCATTTTTTCCAAATCCTTGCTGCTGTGTGGTCTGTAGATTCCACAGTCACCATCTGTGGTGGCCGGGCAGAGCCTGGTCCAGCAGGGACACAGCCTGGTGGCAGTGACATGTTCCCCCTGATGTCCCTTGCAATGGGACATCCAATACCTGCCTGAATGTGGGGAGTGAAGTGTTCCCTATGAATCCCCAGGTATTAGCCAAAAATAGCAGGAGGCTCTTGGAGGTGGGAAGACCTGTGTCCTCACCCTCCTATTGATGCCCTAATGATGTTGCCCTTAGTCCAGCAGGGTTTATTCCTCATTCTCTGCTAACTTTAGCAGCAGTGTGCTAAGCAAACCAATTAGGAGATGAGTGTCAAAGTCAAGCCTCATCCGTTTTGGATGCTGGTGGGTCAGTAAAGTAGGAGGGGGAGGCACAAGGGTGTACTCTGATGACAGAAAAGCCTTTGAAGATCTTTAACTGTGAAGAGCTAACAGAGCTGAGTGACTCAGAGCATGGCAGCGGAAAAGGGTGGAACCCTTCTGAAGATGCAGTGAAGGGCTGTGGGTTTAATCACCTTCAAAAACGCCTGGTTTTGGTTCGGCACTGATTTTTTTTCTTAAGTTAAGTGTGGGCTGCTGTGGGACAAGTTCTCGGGCAGAAACCTGGTGCTCACCCTTACAGCTGGAGCAGAACCTTCCCATGGAGTTTGTGAATTTCAGCTATCCCAGACAAAAACTGGAGGAGGACAGAAGGCATGAAGACTGCTCAGTCCCTTTCATGCAGAATTGGAAGCGATGCTCTCTTTTAGCAAAAGTTGGAGACAAGAGGCAAGTTTTATTCTGCGATGCCCTTGGCACCTTCCTGCTCAGCAAGCCCTTTCCAACACATCTGAGTGCCAGGCTGAGCTCTTTTCAAATCCTGCCCCTAACTGTTGCAATCCCACCACTTGGGGGGGAAACGACTTGGATTCTTCTACTTATGCCAGCTCTGTTTTGCTCTATGAGTGGCTTGTGAAGTCAGTGGGTTAAGCTTTCCCTGGCTGATGCAGACCCAGCATCAGGTTGGATTGGTCCTGCAAGGGAATGGGCAATCCAGCGGGAAGCAGGTGGGAAAAGGAGCCAGTAGATAACTTTCTGCAGCTGAGCTGCTGCCCCAAGGGAGGCAGTACCTTCTGGGACTTGATTTCTGCACCAGCTTTGAGCCACAGACTGAAAGGATAGAGCTTAGGGTGTGAAAACTGTGCGTGAAGTGCTCTTGGGTAAGTGGTTCGGGATCAGTGCTGCTCTCCAGAAAGCTCTGCAGAGAAGGTAAATGAAAACCTTGGGGAAAGGAGACTTTGAGATTTGACCCCACCAGAGAGAGGCTTGGTGAAGAAAGGGGAGACTGAGCCAAAAGGAAATTGGGAAAAAGGGCATCCAAAGACACAGGTGGAGTAGGTGACTGGAGCAGATAGCGATAAAGCAGACAGGATAAAGTCAATAATGTGAGTAGAACAAATGATTAAGAACAGATGGTACTTTCCCAAGAGGTGTGAATTTATGAAGTCATATTTATATGTGTGCTGTCACTTACCCTGAATGGCAGGAGATGGGAAGGGAGAAAGCCCAATGGATTGCTAAGGGTGTTGTGGGTGCTACACATGGGGAGAAAGGTTCCCCCATTTGGATTTAACCTCTGGCTGAGAAAATGTTTCTGCATAGTAAATACGACCCAAAACTACTTCCAAGAGCAGCCTTGGCAGCAGCTGGGTTGGGGCTGCCACTTGCTGGGAGAAGCCTTGGGGGGGGTGGTGTTTGTTCCTGCAGGTGCCCTGGTTGCCTCCTTAAGTTGTTGGAAAATACAGCGCCGTGTCAAATAAGGCTCCTGGAAGGTATTTTTTTCTCCTGTTGTTGTTGGGCACGTTGTGTTTTTGCGTGATGCAGTTGTTACGGAGCAAAGAAACCAGCAGAGCCATGACAAAGTTCATTTATGACCAATGCAGTTTTACAGGGCTGAGTGATTATTTTACAGCTCAAAGCTGCTTGTAAGGGAATTCCTTGCACGTGAGGATCCACAGGCTGCCACGAGGCCTGTCTTTATGTGAACTGCAGCCTCCCTCACAGCAGGGCACACGGACAGGGTTGCATTTAATTTGAAGTGCAGGTGTGGATGCAAAAAAATCTCAGTGCTGGCAAGGTCAGGGGGTAACAGTGAGGGTCAGGGCTGTAGTGGATCTCTGCACAGGCTCTGGGTCAGGGGAAGGGCATAGGGAAGCTCCGAGAGGTGTGGAGGTGGGAGGGCTGTGACCTCTCCTTTACCTCCAGCCAGTGACACCTGCCTGGATGGGTAAATCCCATGCCCCGACTGCCTCCTGCTTGCGCTGCAGCACCATGAGTGTTGCCAGCAAAGTCACTGGCACAAAGCCAGCTGAGCTGCCCTCATCACCTGCCCCAGAGCCATGAGAGGGCCTTATGAAACCATGAGGAGGAGCCTTTGCTGTGGGGCTGCAGCTGTCCCTGGGGATCAGGGCTCCTTGGTGCTTATCACCTCCATCAGTGTGGGAGGAACAAAGCCAGGGAAACCCATTCCCGGGTGAACGCTACATGCTGGGTGCTGCAGTCCCTGTTCCCAGGTGCGTGACAGCCTGCTGCTGGTGAAGACCTCGCTGCCAGGGCAGTGTTGGTGCTCCACTGCCATCCCAGGGCTCTGGTGCCAGCTGGGCTGCAGCCAGGCCAGCTCACATTGTCTAGCAGCAAATACATGGATTGCTAAGGAAGTCCAGGTGAGGCCCATGGAGGAGCAGACGTCCTGCTGGCCGTGAAGGCATCAGCCTCTCCAGATGCACCGAAATACAGATGAGTGATTTTGGCAGCTGCAGAAATGTCCTTCGGTGTGAGAGTACACGGAACGCGCAGTTGCACAACAGGACCCGGCTCCAACGCGCGGGCTTTCCAGACTCGTTCTGCCAGTCCAGCCAGATGGCTGGATCTGCTGGAAGTTTCAGCAGGAAAAGCAGCAGCAGTGGCGTGGGGCTGTGCAGAGGCTGGGGCCGTGCTTCCCACCGGTGCATCCCTCACATCGCTGCCCGGCGGTCCTGGCGCCGCTGTCCTGCAAGACAGGTCAAAAGGGAAAGCCTTGTCATTCCCTGCGGACAGCAAACAGGCTCTGCTCTTTGAAGCCTTTGAGAGGATTTGGTTGGGCTGGTGGCGGAGTTTGAGGAGTACACAGAGGAATGCAGAAAGTGCTTGTGTTGGGAGGCCAGGCTGTTTGCAGGCGTTGCCAGCTCCCCGCTGCGGTCTGGCTGTGGGAGCAGGTACACAGAGCTGGAGGAGTCCTTGTGTTGGTCTCATCTCCTGCTGACATGGAGTGTCCATGATGTGCTTGCAGAAGGTCTTCACAGGTCCATGAAAATGTAAAAAGGTTTGATGGGGCAGAGATGTGAGCCATAAAGACCAGCAGAATAGCACTGTAAGAGTTTACTGTCCTGAACCAACACACTGCAGCCAAGCACTTTAAAATGCACTCAGTGTCCAGAGAAAACATCTCGGCATGCTCCAGTGCACCTCGGATGGTTCCTGCAGCTCCCAGTGCGGTGGCCTCCACAGCTGCTCTGCACTGCCCTGCACTGGCCTCCCCCAGCAGCCAAGGGACCTGCAAATTTGGGGCTCATCAGTCTGCAAAGGTCTCAGAGAGCCTTGATGTCCTGATATGCTGTCCCTCTGCCATCACAGACCAACGTGTGCAGTGCTCCACATCCCACAGGGATGAGCCAGGCCTGCCTCTCCATCTGTGAGCGCCAGCAGGTCCATCCCTGCACACCCACTGCAGCAGTCCCAGCAGCCCTGCAGAGCTGCTCCCCACCATCTGCTCCCCAAAGGTCCCTCACAGGCAGAGGACCCATTCGCTCACTTTCCCTCTTGCTGAGAGTATGACGAGATCTCCTGCACAGGGGAGATGGGCAAGATACCAGGTTGGGTTCTCTGGGAAAAAGGGACAGACACTTTGAGGAAGGAGTCTGGTGTCACTGTGTATGGTCAGGTTAAACAACTGGTGCAAACAGACTGAACCACGGGCTGTACTACACGGGGAAACAGGTAAATAAAAGCTCAAAGTTGATGTGCCCAGGGGTTCCAGGGCTTGGCTGGCAAAGGGAGCACCTTCATTTAGTCCTGGGGTGTCCTTTCCCCCTGCTGCAGGTGGTGGGAGGCTGGTGGGTGCTGATGCAGTCCTGGGGCAAAGGAGCAGCATGTGCTGCACAAGGGGCTCAGCAGAGCCAGAACAGGAGCACTGTGGGAGCCTCCAGCAGCGCCAGGGAGAGGACTCTGACCCCCTGGACTTTATTTCTCTGACCCAGGGGTAAAACTGAAAAGTCAAAAAAACCCCTAGAGTTGTCCTGTCCCAGTGTAGGTGGAATGTGGAGCCACACAAAACCTGAACCTCAGGCATTCTACATTGTCTTCTAACTCAAAGAACTTTGATTTTATTTTTCTGTTCAGCAAAATTAATTCACCTCTCTGTAATTAATATGCTGCTCAAATGGATTCTTAATTACAGATAAATCACAAATCTACACACTCAACTGTTATGCTTTTCAAGTAATAAAACAGACCATTTGTCTTCCTCAGATGAACAGAGCCCAACCAGCACACCATTTCCCCCTTTATGAAGAATTCATTTGCCTTAGAAAGAAAGTCTTTAAAAAAACATTGCAAGGATTTCTTGAATAGGGGATCAAAGCTCCCACACTGCTGGAAACCATTTTTTGCTAAATAAGATGTGAGTAAAGGGAAAAAAAAAAGTAAAAGTTTTTTTGGTAGTGGTCAGGATTACAACACCCTCGGGAGGGATGAGGATGTGGGGTCAAGAAGTGGTGACCAGGTTAAGCAACACAGGGAACAGAAGGGGAGGACAAAGGAACAGAAAGTGGAAGTGGACAGATGAATGAGGACGCATGTTTCTGTGCTGCAAGAGAATGGAGGCGACATCAATTCATACTGAGAGCCGAGGGCTGAGGGCCTGGTAATGGATCGGGGGACACAGCAGGGATCAGAGGTCACGAGTGCGCCCAGCCAGGCTAATTGACTGTTATGTGCATATTAGCAATGACGATGTAGCAGGAGGGCAGGACGCGGGGGCAGATGTGCAACAGTCCCACTGTCCTGTGATTCCCACCTTACGCCTGTGGAACAACTGAACACACACACACAGAAGGTATTGGCTCGGCTGGATTTCTTCAGCAGGGGAGGCCGTGGCTGCAGGTAAAGATCTTTGAGCCAGGTGTGCACATGATGGAATAAATGTGCTCATCTGATTTGCTTTGCTGTCTTACAGGGTTTTATTTCAGCTCCATGTGCGGGGCACAGCCCAAAGATGTGACCAGCACATCTCAGCTGGGTTGCCCTGCACCACCACAGAGGTCCCTGAGCCCCTGGAGGGACAGGGGCTCTGTCAGGGTCAGGAGTGTACCTGGCTATTCCCTTGTACCTGCTGGGGTCCCAGGGACTCTCTGTAAGGATAACAAATGAAACCAAGAGCCTGGGCTCTCCCCCACATCCCAATCCAGCCTCCAGGCATCCTGCCAGCAACTCCAGGCGCAACGGGCCAGTGCTTCCCTCCCCTGATAGAACTTTATCCAGCCCTGGTGTGTGGAAGCACCGTGTTCCTCTGCACATACTACCATGTGAGAGGGTTCAAATAAAGGCATGAGCTGGTGTGAGAAATGCTGTCACCCCTCCTGAGTGTGGCTGTGTGTAGGGCAGCATTGATGTCCTCCCTTAGCTGGCACAGAGGGATGTTTCTATTTTGCTGTGGTACAGATGGAGTGGGAAATCCCTGTGAGGAGACCCTGTGCTTTTTCCTTTACTGGTTTGGATCCATTGCAGGGAACAAAGCACAGCACCCTTTGCCTTGTGGGGTTGCTGCAGGGCACACCTGAGAGCAGCCCTTCCCTGTGAAGTCACTTCACTCACAAAGCAGGAGCAACACAGGAAAGGAGTGAAAAGATCCCCAGCAGACCCAAAGGGTGGTCGGGCACTGAACAGGCCCCCCAGGGCAGTGGGCACGGCCCCAAACCTGCCAGAGCTTCAGGAATGTTTGGACTCAAGGAGAGGGTGGAATTATCGGGGTGTCCTGTGCAAGGCTGGGAGCTGGACTTCAGTGATCCCTGCAGGCCCCTTCCAGCTCAGGATATTCCATGATTCCATGGTCTGTCGATCGTGGCACGCAGGGTTTTGCCCACCCTCGGAAGCAGAGCTCCTCACTCCCCACACAAAGGGATTTCCCAGTCGACTGATGAAGAGAACGCTCCCCGTTTCCTCACTCTTGAATCCGCCGACAGCATCCCTCGGGGAGTGATGGATATTGGAGATGATTTATAGTTCTTTGTTACACAAATGCCTCCGCATTCTTCCCCATCCTCTCGCAGCAACCGCAGTCGCTTCTCCCGGTGGAAAAGCAGGAGCCTCAGCCTGGGAACAGCACGAAGGATGCAGAGTTGGGTCTTTGGTCACTGTAAATGCACCACTGGGGACACAAACAAGGGAGTTGTCACCGCTGTGGTGCCCTGCACCCAGGGCTCTGTGTGGCTGCGTCCACTTCTGCTGGGAAGTTGAAAGTTTGGCAAAGCAAAAGCATTATAAATCAGGCAGAGGGGGTGGAGGGGAGGATCAGGTTCACCCAATTTTTCATCTCAGAGTTTGTTATTAAAGTAGTGAATGTTACAGGAGGAACAGCCATTGCCTGTATGTCTCAGAGCTCTTAGATTTCAGCAGTGTAAACTTTTAGCTCTTGGGACTTTTATTGCACTCAATAGTTTTTGTTGCTGCTTAATTGGATTTCTGTTTGTTTTACTTCAAGAACAACCAGGGAAAAAAAATCTATATTGTTTGATCTGCTACAGAGTACTAGATTTACCTGCATTATTGGATCTCAGTTTATCATAATGAATAAACACATGAATAAAATAAATTCTGATCTTAATCTGGGCAAACTTTGAGCACGCTGAGCAGCTCAGTTGCTGGGTTGTTCCAGCCATGGCCTCAAGTGTTTCTTTCTTCAGGCACAGCTGCATGGCTGGATTGTAGTAGTATAAATCAAGGATCCAGCAAAGTGGTTGTGCAACAACATCCTCCAGTCTGGTCACTTCCAGAGGCCGGGATGACTGGCCGGAGAGGAGGGAGCGACAGCCACAGAGCCGCAGGAGGGGAAGGAGTGCCCGCTTTCATCACTGCTGGTGCTGTGGGGACAGCCGTGCCCACCTGGCCGTGCCCACCTAGGGACACTGGGGCTGGA
>VWZG01006874.1:0-43794 GCA_013396735.1 Grallaria varia
TTATTTCTCTACCCTAGGTGAAACTGAGGGGCATTCCCTTCGTTCTGGTTGGTCCTGGTGTGCCCCCCCTCCCTTGCCAGAGGGCTTATCCCCCCTAGCAAGATGGCAAGTTCCATCTTCTCAACCACGTGGTGAGGCGGGCTGTTTTAGTTACATCTTTATTTATTGCATAATTCCCGTATTCCCGACTGCCAATTTTCCCTGGCACCAGCTCCAGACAGGATCAGGCACCTTACAATTCCATGACACGCCTAAGAATTAATAAAATTCCCTAATTAATACCCCCGTTTAATTTATTTGCTTGTAATAAACCCATGTTTTAATTTCCCATCCAGCTAACACCACAGATTATTTTTCCCCCAAGGTTAAATCTTCTTGAGGTACACACTGGGTATCCCCATCCTTCCGCATTACCTATCAAGTACGCCCGGGTCCTTGAGCAAAGACAGTCCCACAAATGGCTTTGCCTTTTCCCATGGGAGGAGAAATCCACACCTAATTCCCTACGTGTAGTACAGGGAGCTTGTCTCCTTCCACAGTATGTAGGGGTTTTGTTTGGGTGAGACCAGGGTAGTTAGCAGATCCCCTAGTGTTAATCAGCCAAGTGGCTTCTGCTAAATTTGCATCCCAGTGCTTCCAGGTCTCGTTGCCTAATGCTCTTAACATAGTCTTCAGCTTTCTGGAGGCTTGTGGATGATAGGGGTTGTGATGTCCACTCAATGCCACCTTTCTTTTCCCAAGAGTTTATAAAATTTGGAAAGTGAACCTCATTGTCTGATTCATTTCTTCCAAGGGTACCATGTTGCCACAAAATGTACCTTTCAAGGCCTAAGATAGTGTTTTGAGCAGTGGCCTGGTTTACAGGATCTGCTTCCAGCCAACCAATCCTTGCCTTCATTTACTAACTGTTTAAAGTTGCAAGCAGTCGTGAATCCCTATCCTGGCCACTGAGGTCCCTTGGCAATGGGTCCAGATGGGACCCTTTGCGCTACATGCTTTCTGTCTTGCCTGTTTTGTAACCTGAGCACCCCATAAACTCCCCATGTACAAAATGACCCCTTGATAGCCCACACACGAAATAGCCTGCAGGCAACCCAACACAAACTGGCTCCCAAGTATCTTGTCTGTCTGTCTTTCACCTGCTTGTAATGAAACAATTTTTTTTATTCCTCACACCGGTGTTTCATGGGCCCTTCGGGCTATAAATGGCTCACCCTTCTGCTCCCAGTCAAAGTCTACCTGAGCTGTCCCAATCTTGGCAGCCTTATCCACCTGCTCGTTGTTCTGCTGTTCTTCAGTGGTGTGACTTTTGGGTATGTGAGCATCTACATGACACACCTTCAGAGTCATGTTTTCCACTTGTGCAGCGATGTCCTGCCACAATGCAGCAGCCCAGATGAGTTTACCCCTGCACTGCTGGTTGACCTTTCATTGCTGTAGCCAACCTCACAGGGCATTGGCCACCATCCAGGAGTCAGTATAGAGATACAGTACAGGCCTCTTTTCTTGTTTGGCAATCTCCAGGGCTCGTTGGATGGCTTTCACTTCTGCAAATTATCTTGACTCGCCCTCTCCTTCAGCAGCCTCAACAAACCGTCATGTAGGTCCACACAGCAGCTTTCCACCTCTGATGGTTTCCTACCACACAGCAGGTTCCATCAGTAGATAGAGCATAGCCTCTTTCATCTTCTGATAACTCATTGTATGGTGGTGCCTCTTGAGCATGAGTCACCTCCTCAGGCAATGCTGCAAAATCCCTGCCTTTTGTCCAGTCCATAATCTCTTCCAGAAATCCTTGGAAATTGGATTTTCCCATTCAGGATTGTGTAATCAAAGCTACCCACTTACTCCATGTAGCACTGGTTGCGTGATGTGTTGAGGGGATGTCAGTTGTAGCATACCACTTGGCTGCCTTCGACTCCAGCTCACATTGGAGCTCTAACACGTCCAGCACAGCAGCACTCAGTGGTGGCGCTACCTTGTTTAGGCCATGATAGTCTACTGTTAACCTCCACGCTCCATCAGACTTTTGCATTGGCCATATGGGACTATTAAAAGGCAAGGTCTTTCAGCTAATTTCTTGGTTTTACAGCTGATGAATCAGCTCATGGGTGGGGACTGGGGTTCATGCGATATTGCTGTCGGTGCACTGTCCTGATAGCAACTGGCACTTGCTGGTATTCAGCTTGAAGCAATCCCACAGTGAAGGGATCTGGTGAGAGGCCAGGTAGGGCAGATAGCTGCTTGATATTCTCTGTAGTCACATCAGCTATACCAGCTATACCAGAAGCCCTCCTTTGGACACCTGAGGTAGTCAATGCCAAGGATACAAGGGGCCTCTAGGCGAGTCGCAATAGGGTGCTTTTCCCACTTGTACCCTGTTATGCTCACCTCCGCCTCTAATACAGAAAATTCTTGGCATCACACTGCCACTCTAGAGATGCAGATGAGTTCTGCACTTCTGTGTCTTGATGTCATCAGTGTGCACTGTGCACCAGTATCTACCAGAGCTCTACACCTCTATGGATCTGATGTGCCAGGCCATTGAATCCACATAGTCCAGTATGCCCAGTCATCCCTTTTTTCCTTCTGTCCAAAGGCAGGGACCCTCTATTCCTGTTTCTGGTCAGAGTATTCACTGTCTGACCTTGTGATGCCAGACCAGAAGTCCCCTCACCAAGATCAAAGGAGATGATTTCAGTTCTTTTACATCTGGGAGGTCACTGATCGCTTTCTTGTGTCTCTGTGGCAACTACATGGACAGCTTTCTTTGTGGCCCCTTCTTAACAGTTCTCTTCTTTCTCGGTTCACATACATGGGTTTCCAGCTTAAAGCTGGGTTCACTATCCTGCTTCCTCGTGTCTTCCCCCTGGTCACACAGAAAGAACCAGTGCACCACTGGCCTGTGCCTGGGGTTCCCGTTCCCTCTGACCAGGGCAGGAGAGACTGATCTCTTGGGCTACCCCTGACAGTTAAGGTGCTGGCCCACAGGGATGTGTAAGTACAATGATCTTCGAAGTTTTGGAGTCAGAAAAACACTATATCTCTACAATTGATGTATCCATTTTTAGGTAGTACATTGCTGCAGAGATGTTTTGAATCACCTTCCTGCACGTGGCCTGTGTGTAAGGAACATCCTCTGCATATTTAGGGGCCTTCTCACTTTTTACATTACTGTAGATAACTTCCAAAACTGCTAATCCTCTCAAGTACTGGATACCTTTATCTGGAGTGCTCCACTTTCTTGGGAAGTTCACAAGATCTTCCTTAAATGGATATCTTGTCCTCATACTTGAGAAGAGCCATCTCCTGAGACTGCAAATTGCTGCCTCTTTTCCAATTCCTCTTTCAATTCCCTGATCTCTAACAAGGCATCCCAGCTGTTTGGCTTCATGACCTTCTAACTGCTGACTGTTGGCCCTGTTGCCACAGCCTCAAAACACAGAATCACCTCCCTTGACCTGCTGGCCATGCTCCTTTTGATGCAGCCCAGGATACAGTTGGCGTTCTGGGCTGCAGGCACCCATTGTCGGCTCATGTCCAGCCTCTTGTCCACCATTATCCACAAGTCCTTCTTGGCAGGGCTGCTCTCCGTCTGTTCATCCCTCAGCCTGTGTTGATATCAGGGGCTGCCCTAATCCAAGTGCAGCACCTTGCACTTGGTCTTGTTACATGGCATGATATTCCTATGGGCCCACTTTGCGAGTTTGTCCAGGTCCCTCTTTATGGCATCCCATCCCTCAGTTGTGTCAACCCACCACTCAGCTTGGTGTCATCTGCAAATCTGGAGGAGTCTATGTTTTGATTATTTTTAAAACGTCATTTTAATGTTTAGCTGTACACCCTTTTCCTACCAAAGTCTTCCATTAAATTAGCATTTTTTCTATATAAAGATTTACAGTTAAACAAGTCAGTCTTTGATGACAATCATTGAAGGAGTTCAGTTACTTTCTATGGAAGTTGTGAAATAAAGTTCTAAAGTTGAGCCAGTCCAGTGGCATGACCTAACAGGAATTTCTCAGGGATATGAGAAACTTACGTCCAGTAGAATCTTGCACTAAAGGCAAAGACAAATGCCATCAAGAAGTGGATCCAGTGGCTCAGAAAAGTACAAATAAGTGATCGTCCTGCTATCTGTTAATTATTTGCAAGTTGAGTAGGTTTGAAATGCTTAATTGTGCATAGAATGTAAAAGAATTCATGTTTAAAAAATCCAAAACTGATAAATGGCAAAAAGCTTTAAAGAAGAATTAGGTGAAATGTATGAAACTGGGAGTTTGAAGATCTTGTTTTGTGGTTACCTGTAATGACCAGCTTCTTACATGTGAAATATAACTTAATTACAGATTGGAATATCACTCATTTTTAAGTTACTAAATTAAATCTTAAGGCTTTTAACTCATAATAGTAAATTCATACATAGTATAGTTAAAATTCTGTTAAGACAACTGATATTTTATCAGCTGCAGTTCTAGAGTTCATAGCTTTTCATCCAAAACAGATGAACTTGCAATTGATTGGGTTAAGAATCCAAACACCATATTGTCTAAGTGTAAAATCTCACATTTTGTCTTTAAAACAAAGGTTTGTATTAAACCACCATTCTGAATAGAGGTTATCCAAATGGGGTAGGTGCTTATTATAAAGTATTACTTTGATATTGCAGCAGTTTGATTCACAAAATAGTATCTTTTCTGGAGTATTTGTTAGTTGTACGGATTTTTACAAGCTGTGCTTCTTGTATGTATAAAACTTGTTCAGTAGGGTTTTATTGTATTTAGCACTGTGGAAGTTGTTCTTCAAAAAACAACCTGAGAAACTTTGTATTTCTGGACCAATAAGTGTTTGAGTAAAATCTGTTTTTCCTTAAAAAACAAAGCCTCTTCTTTTTTCTTTTGTTGTGTTTGTATGGGGTTTTTATCCAATTCTAATTCTAAACCAGCCGGCTCTGACTAGATGGCATTTTGTGTTCCGATACTCTTGTTCAGGAAGTTGTTTTAACTTTAGGTAAAATCAGGTTACTTTACAGTTTATCAGAATATATGTGAAAACATAATTGGCCGAAATTGTACAGTAAAGTATTTGATTTTGTTTTAAACAGTCAGCTTGTGATAGGGCTGAACAGATCTGATTAAACTTTTAAAAAACCCAAACCCTCATGGTAGAAAAGTCACATAGGGAGTGTTTGTTAAGACAGTGCTGAACAAGTTGGTTACGTCAAAACAAATGCAGCTTGCTGAAGCTGTGCACAGAGATGTTCAGTACAGTGCAGCTCACCTATCCTGTGTGTTTGCTAGTCTGTGATACCAGTGCCCAACGCGCTGGTGCAGGTAGCAGAAGATGTGCTGGCAGCAGGGCTGTCCTGTTCGGGCAGAGTATCGAATGGGATTCCCAAGCTGTGTGTGAACCCAACAGGGTCTGCGTGGCTCGGAGACCCATTATGTCATCTACTCCCTTGCTTCTGTTATTGCAGAACAAAATCTGAATTTCAGGAAGATTAAAACATGACACTTCTGGAACAGTGCATTCTTTTTATGTATCTTTTTTTCCTTGAGCAATTCAAGAACTGCACAGCTGCAAGTCTGTCTTTCCACTGATGTCAGTCTGGTACAGAATGAGGGCCTCTGGCATAGGGGAGCATCACTGCTCATTGACTCCTGTCAGATCAGGGCTGCCTCCTTCAAATGTAAGCTGGACCATCCTCTTGAATCACCAGATCTACACAGAACAGTGAGGGATTCATATACTATGCATGCAGATTTTGTGCCGTATTACTTTTAAATACATTTTCCTGTGTCTAGCATCCCATTAGTCACCTAGTGCAATCACTGATTCTCTTGTCTAACTGACTTGTATGAATAAAGGCTTTCTAAATGCTCCAGTTCCCAAAGTCACTTGTGGTCAGACTGGGACCTACAGCTTTCCATGGCCAATTTCTTTCAAAGAGAAGAATGGGAGACAAGGGAAAGAGCTCTTAAATCAGAAATATCTTTATTAACAGTAAAACACAAGACGTGAATAATCCCTTTTACAATAGAATAATTTCAGCCAAAGAAAATGGAGTGTGTTAAAAAGTGTATTGTTCAAACATCAGACTAAATGTGTTGACTTCAGAATGCCTCAAATCAAATGCAGCAGGAGGAATGCTTGTGAAAATGTCCACTTAGTTACCAGTCATTACATCTTTCTTGAGACGACACAACATGGAATAGAGTACTCCAGGGCTGATTGGAGGACTCGGAGCTGCCCTGATCTCTCGGGCTCCTGAAACTATGTCTGAGATTTTTCATCTCAAGAGGCAGGAGTCCAAGTATTGTTCTTTATACAGCAATCTGTGCTGGTTTACAGAATATCATGAACCATGAATAATACTTGTGGATGGTGCAGATGTTTTGCTTTGCTTTGCTTCTGATGGAAAAGAGGGCAGAATTGTTCATAGGCAGAAGTGACTATTAAATATGTGTATGACTCACAGTGCTTTTCTGCACCAGACTGATAGCTTGTGGGTGTCCCTCCCACACACACCTTGCTCAAATCCACCATTTTAGCCCCTTGACTGCATAGAACTTTGCAACCTTATGGCTTCATTGTTCCATACAAAAAGGCCTGTTTCTTCACTTTCTTGTCTCACTTCTCAACCCCATTTATATCACAGAGGTGATGCTGAAGTGAGGGTTTAAATTGTTAACACTGACTTATTTGCAGAAAGTATGCTGTGGTACATTTAGCTTGTACTTGTGAAATACTATAAATATTTAAAAACTCCCAGTTACTTGAGTAAATGAAGAAAATTTATCTGAATGTGTATTATCTCTGCTCATCGTTACGTTTGTTCCCTTGCTCTCGTTTGCAAAGCTTCCATGTACATAACTGTGAACTAGTAAGAAACACACACTTTAGCATCAAATAAACCACTTTGAAATATGCTGTGCTCACTCACTACTGTAAAAGTGCAAGGGGTCAAACTTTACCAAGTTTTTTTTTAGCTTTTCTTTGCTGATGAGGTCTGTATTTAAAATTATTAACTGGTTGGTCTATTTCATCCTATGCTATTCATATGCAATATTATTTGAATGCTAACACAGAATATAAAATAGCAGCATCCATGGATAATAAAAACACTATGACTGAAGATCTAAAATCTGTTCACAATTAGCTGCAAATGTTCACATTTACTATAATGGAAGAGTAGCTGACTCTGAAGGACATAGTGGTTATGTCTACCTTGTGTAAGAGACATGGCTTGCAAATTAGAGTAGTTATCTGTACAGGCACCGTTTGCAAGCATGGCCCAGGTGCAAGTGGAGGTGTCCTCTTGGTAGGACTCTCATGTGCCTCACTTCCTTGGAGGGAATGGGGCATCAATATGGCAATGTGGTGTAAGGCACGCCCAGGCAAACTGTCTGCAAAGCCCAGGGGTGAACATAGAACAACATTCTGGCTACTCCTGGCCGTTCTGGAGCTGTCTATGAATAGATGATGGGTACAAACTAAAGGCTGTGTTGTGCGCTGATGCCCAACATGCAGAAGTGTCTGTCTGCACTAGAGACACAAAGCAATTTCTCTCAGCTGAACAAAGACAAAGGTACTCCTGGAGTTGCCATGAGGAAGAAGCCCTGTTTCAGTGGCTGCAGTGAAGCCACCAGGTTGAGAAGCTTTTTATTCACAGATCTAAAGTCTCATATAATCTCTCTCCCCACTGCAAGATGGGACCAACTCTGTCAAGTTCTTTTTTGATGGTGACCTGACCTCTTAGTTGCTCTTGAGGAAGTACACTTGTCCATTCTCAGGTACTGTTAAAAAATGTGATTTCATAGTCAGGAGTCCCCATGAAGGCTCCTGCTGACTCCATTTTGCTTTGGGCACTGCAATTTCCCACCTCTGCATAGAGTGAGTTGGTTTATCAACAATTCCCAGGTAGATGCTCTATATAGACCACATATTTCAGTCATGCAGTTTCTGTTCAGACTGCATCTTTCTTTAAGGAGCACACACTGGATGTAGTGTCCTTGAACAGTTGCCTCAAAGCTGAACTCATTAGTTTTGCAATGATACAGAGGGTAATCTTTCCAGTGTGGCTCCCAGATGCAACCAGAGCCTACTCTCTGGATCACATGGGACACCATTTGCCCCAATATATCAAATGGCTTAATCAGGAATCTGGCACACTTACACAGGCTGGGTGTATAGGAAGACCCAGAGCAAGGATTAGGGTACTCCAAGCTGCTCCTAAAACAGGTATTGATGATTTGTTTAGATGTGAATGTAAAAAGCTCTAGTGAACACAATGGCTGCCCAAGCATGTACTGCCTTGATACCTCCAGCAATGACCACTGAGTTTATCTGGTCATATGTTCCCTCCTCCTCAGTCTCTTCATCATCTCAGTGCATTTCTGGCTACTTAAACAACCATAAATTGTAAATCCTTTATAAAATCTCATTCCTTTCAGTGGGATTTCCACTCATTCAGAAGGACTTGGGTTCAAACACTCAAGTAATACTCTGTTCTCCAGGTTTCTCCAGGGCAAGGAACTCTTGCCATTGGCTTGGAGAGCACCTGGGACATCATCATCATCAAATGGTTTGGGTTGGAAGGGACCTTTAAAGATGGTCCCAACCCCCTATAAGCAGGGACACCTTCCTCTAGACCAGGTTGCTCAAAGCTTCATCCAGCCTGGCCTTGAACACTTCCAGGAATGGGCTACCTGTAACTTCTCTGGGCAATCTGTGCCAGTGTCTCTCCACCCTCACAGTACAGAATTTCTTCCTAATATCTAAACTAAACCTACCCTCTTTCAGTTTAAAGCCATTACCCACCCTTGTCCTATGATGATATAAATCTACATTTTAGGCAGCACGTCTCAATTTTGCAAAAATGGTATTTAATTACCCTATAACTCAGTAACCTTTTTTTGTTTGGTTTGATTAGGGTTTTACTAAGTTGGGTTATGGGGAGCCAGGGGAAAAGGTGAATAGTACAGAGGATGTAATGTTTCTTTCCTGTGCTGAGCACCATGTAGTGCTCAAGTATTCCTGAAACCTGTAGGTGTACCAGGGAAGTCTTGATCCAAGAAAATTAAGTCTTATACTTGAGACCCTTCAAAGTTAATAAATTTGATCAGGCTTCTTTATAAATTGTTTCCATCCAGTCAAGAAGCAGTCTCTGCCTAAGCTGCCTCCATAAATCCAGCTGTTTGTGCAACTCCTCAGTCACTGGTAAGGCTGACTTGTAGAGCTGATAGGCAAAGATGGGTGTTGTAAGCCATAAAGAACAAGGGCAGATTAGATAAAGTTACAGTCACAAATGCCTTACTTTCTTCATTTTAAGAGTGGTGTGGTAGAGACGGTGTTTACAGTGAGAGATGATTGCAGTGTTGATTTTATGCTGAGGGAACATTAATACCTCATAACTCTGTCCTGCACTGGACTCATGCAGAAAAAAGCTGAGCATAAACATGCTTCGTCCTGAAACTGTCACTGCTAACAGAAAGCTCCTTCCTATGGCAACCAATTACTGAATCTCCATGGGATAATATATACTGGAAGAGATCTCAGCAGGACATCAAGTCTGGTGCCCTGCTCAAGATAAGGACTAGGTGGAGAAGGCTGCTCAGGGTGGTGAAAGTCTTGACAAATACCGGCTGGAGGCATGGAAAGAATTTCCTCAACTCCAGCTGGTGCTACTTGGACCACAGTTGCCCTTTATGTTGCTGATACATTATCCTTCAGACTGAGCATGGCAAAATACGAAATTCTGATGAGTAAAGACTCTTGTGGTGTAGCTGCCGACGGGTAGGGAAAGCACATGCTGCAGTTGTGGATGCTGCAGCCACTGCTGCATCATACCTGCCCAGCTATTACAGTGCCAGGGGATGGCACAGAGCCATCCCAGCAGCAGTGCCACTGAGGGGCTCCACACAGTCAGTGTGCCAGATGTGCTTCCATCACCTCTGGATGCAAATGGCACATGAATACTGGTGCTCCTGAAGAACTGGCAGCAATTAGTCGTCTTTTTTTGACTGCTTAATAGGAAAACAAATGGTCTGCGTACCATGATGAATGTGCTTTATGCCTCTGCCTGATCAAACTCCCACTGCCGCCTGCTGATGCATTTTACTGCTCCACAGAAACTTGCAAGAGGTTATGAACTATTGATGGCTCAAAAAACATTTTAGAAAGTTTGCCTTCAGCTAACTAGTCTTCTTGTAAGTAGTTTTAGATCTCTCATGAAGACTATCTCCAAAGCTTGAGTATTCGTGAGTACATTTAAAGGCCTTAAATTGACTATTGGTTAATAGGTTTATGAAGATGTCTCAGAAGAAAATATTTCCTTCCAAAATGGGAAGACATTAGAGATACAAATTTACAGTGCTGTAAATTAGGAGAAACCTGAATTTTTAACCAAGTTCAAGTAACATGTACTAGAGAAGACTGTAAAAGAAATTTTGTTGAAAAAGAAAGGGAAATAAAGGGTTTATTATCCTTGCTTTTTATCTCTGCACCTGGGCAGGGGTTATCTTCCTATTTACTTGTTTGCTTCATCAGCTGTTACCACTTCTCCCCTGTACTGTGAGCTCTCCCCTTCTCTTGGGCTGTCAGCTTCTGTGTATTTGCACAGCATCTCATACAGCAGGATAAGCCCCCAGAGGCCATCAAAATAGGAAATAGCTGACACTGTAATACCAGCCTTCCCAAGAACTCTGAGAAGGTCATTGGCTTCAACTGCCCAGAATCAGGTGCTTTGATCCAATTTTCAGCAAAATAGTTAAATTTCTTGAAATTCATTTCATTTTAATGCAGATGCTTTAAATAGATCAGAAGAATCATGCCCCAGAAATTCCTCTTTACTTACTAGTAAGGCAGTATTAAGGTGACTCCCTTAAATGAGATGCATGTATGGACTGCATGGAACCCACATCCTTATTTGTATAAGGATTACTACAGAAGTAGATGCATGGGAAAGAAAAACTGCTCTGATTCTACCAACTTCCATTCGAACAACACAGACACTTAACTGAGCAAGCATGATTAGCAGGCTGAGAAAGCTGCCACATCTTCCTTAGGGTCCACCTCATCTACTTTTGGAATGTCCAGCGGAGCAGTCCACTTTTGAGCTAGTGACCCTGAACTCCCCTTTAAGTTAAAGGGAAGACATAAGCATGCTCAGAGTGCAGTGTATTTTGCCTACTTGAAATACCTGTCTTACGATGAAACAAATGATGCCCCAGAAGAACCTGCTTCTTTTCACTGGCCAATTTTTAAGCATCAGCAGAAACTGGGTTCTGGAGCTGCTCAAGAGTAGATACACCTCAGAACACCTCCTTTTGCTCTCTGTCAGGAAGACGACAATGCGGGAAATGTCTAAAAGCAACTCCTAGGCTTCTCTCTGTATTAGGAGGGAAGGAGGTTTCAGCTTAAAAGGCAAGAGAGAATCAAGGATAAAGGACAGAGCTAGATCCTGGACAGGAGAGGTGATTTTCTCTGTCCGTAGCTGCTAAGAAAGCAAAGAAATGAGCAAAATGAAAAGGTGCTCATCCTAGAGCAAAGGTGCTATTGGAGAAGAGGTGCAATAAACCTGCTAAAAAACATGTTATCAGTAGCTTGGTATGGTGTCACTGATGATGGAGGGAGCTGAGGAAATGCATTTTTCCATACTGGTGTCTCTGAAGTCTGCTGAACAGCAAGTGGCACACCTGGAATTTCTGTGTAATATTGATATTGTATTTCATTGCTGCAAGAGACTGTAAAGCTTTTCCTATCTCACAGTAACACTCCTGACATGAAATGGTGACAGAACAGGGTTCTTCGCATGTACAAATTTCATATACAACTTGATATTACTGCTGAAACTTAACAATAATTTATCCTTCTGTGCCCTGAAAATTCTGCAGGCAGATGAAGATGCATTCAAAAGTAGTAACACTGTTAGTGTACTTAATATCTTTCCAGTGAATGTTATTTCCTTTGCATATGCGATAATAGCTGAAGATTTCAGGCATCCTCTTCTAATTATGCAGCAAAATGTGTAGCACCAGATATTGTGTGAGAAGAAAAGAAACATTCTCTAAAACACTTTTTTTTTCCTCATGATACTTCTAGTATGTTCTGTGGAGGAATGAGATTGGAGAAGTTATCATTCTTTCTGACCCTTAAAGCAAAACAATTTTCAGTGAACTGTTGTGCCTGGAAAAAATAATACTTGACTCTTTCAGCAAAATGCTGGACACCATCAAAATGCATTAAGAGTTTCATCTGTCTCCTCAGAAAAGGTTATCAAGTGAACAGCATTTTGCAAGGCTGCCTCTGTGGATGAGTATGGGCAATACGTTTCCCTGCTTACAGAAGGAACACAGACAAGGTTCTGCACATTGATTCACTCTCCATTTGTTCCTGGCTTACACTGCCTCACTATCCTCTGCAGGCAAGGCAACAGCAAGGCAAATGATGGAACCTGTATCTAAGATGAGAAACCATCCACGGGGATGTACAGAGTGACCGGGAGGGAAGCCTTCCCTGTCAGACCTGAGCGATGCAGTCAGATCCCAAGGACTGGTCCAGCACAGGGGACAGACTGGGCTGGCTCCCACCTCCTTTGCACTGTATCCTGTGAGCATGGGGCTTCCTGCTCCCAGTATGGAGACTATCCCAAGACGAATGATAAAGTAATTATTTGCTTCTTCAATGGACACTTCATTTCCCTTTTCTGAATCACAGTTCAAGCCCCTTTTAGGCGTACCTTTAATATCAGCACAGTAGTCTAACTACAGACAGTCCTAACTTTAAAACAAACTACATCAATACTGTACAATGGATAGTATTCAGTTCACATGCCAGATATATATGCAAGTATGTATTTACTTCGTAAAAAAGCACTGGAAGTTAATTAGGTTTTTAACTAATAGGCATATATTTCAATTATTATTTTTTTCTTAGGAGCTTGTTGCTTCTCAGTGCAGCAGTACCGTACCCTACTGTGTTAACAGTAACAGACTACTCAGAGGTGTCCAGAATGCTCTGATAAGGCTCCAGTGATGAGCGTGTCTCCAGGGCTTCTCCTCCTGCCAAATCCTAGGGGAGATGGGGGAGCCTCAGCTCCTCAGAGGATGTGTTGTCCCATCATGCTTTGCAGTAGGGAGTCAGACTGGAATTGCAATTTAGTCCTTCAGTTCACTAGATAAAAGTCATCTCTATGCATAAGTCCTGTGCACCACCTAAGGTCCTCTTTTAGACCTGAAATTAGGATGTAAAATGGATATAAATGGCACAGAGATCTGACTTTGGTTGCCTGCAGAGGGGTGAATTTCACCTACTAGGAACAGCTACAGCCAGGTTTCCAAACCCACTTGAAAGTGCTGAGAATTTGCACCATTTACTGGCTTGGCTGGGGAATGAAGATGCTGACAGGAAATGTTTGACACTTTTGCAGGAATTTGGCTTATTTTGCACTAGAGAACAGATATGCTATACCTGAATTTCTAAACTCGTACTGGCATCAGAGTAACTAGAAACCACAAAATGTAGCATGAAAAAAAAAGTAGACTATGTATAGATATATTTACATCTACATATAGAAGCTTCTGTTCACTGGGAATTCTATAAGCCACTGCCTGCAATAGCATCCATCCTAAGGGAATTCTAGAGATGATTCTTAAGAGACTGAGGAGATGGGGTTGTGAGGTGAGCCCATCTGTGTCAGCACCTTATCCAGCCATTGCAATGGTCCATGCAGGTGGATCTCAATCCAGCAGGGTGTGCTTGTAACATCTTGGCGATGATATTCTGCTCCCCAACCCTATAAAAGGACCAAAAAGTGAGGGTTAAAAAAAAAAAAAAGAAAAATTAAATCACAACTTCAGTGCTGACAGTCTAACACAACTGCAGATAATCCACCACCCAAGTTCCCAATATTTAATGCTTTTTTCTAGGGATAATTTGCTCTAGAAACTCTGCTACTTTTTAAGGTCATTGTTATCCCAGTTACCAGCTACTCTATGCTATTAAATTAAAAATCTCAGTCACACTTCCAGGTGCTGAGAACACCTGGCATGGAAAAGCCTGTTTCCAAGTCTGGCTGCCTGCAAACAGCCCATGGAGAATGGTCCTTGCTGTTTGCACCCCAGAGACATGCCCAGGAAAGACTGGCAGACTGCTGTCTGGCACAGATGAAATGCAGGCCAGGTTCTTTCCTAACACTTTAACAGGAAGTAGGAATGATCATGGGCACTGCTTCCTGTATTGGTAGAGATGCATCCTGTGAGTCTGAGACCCTAGGAGTTCTAGGTACTTATCTAAACATCTGGAAACTTTCAGTAGTTCCTATGTACCATACTTAGTCCATGCATAGATATTTTCCATAATTTTTCTATCCTTGAATGTGTCCTCTTTTCCCACAGGAGTTCCCAACTGTCTGCTGTGGAAAGTCCTGCAGTAATTTCTCCAGCTCTTTTGGGGAGATAAGGGATATGGAACATCTGACAGAAGATGGGGATGTGGTGCTGGCAGGGAAAAAACAGAGCCTGAAGTCCCCATGGCTCAAGGGGCAGGTTTAGGTTAGATACCAGGAAAAGGTTTTTCACCCAGCGGGTGGTTGAGCACTGGAACAGGCACCCTAGGGAAGTGGTCACAGCACCAAGCCTGTCTGAGTTCAAGTGTTTGGACAATGTTTTCAGGCACACGGTATGATTCTCCTGTGCAGGGCCAGGAGTTGGACCCGATGATCCTCATGGGTCCCTTCCAACTCAGCATATTCTATGATTCTATAATTCTGTTTCAAGCAGGCACAGTGTCTGCTTGCTAAGCAGGCAGCCTGATTTCACAGCAACACAAGGCACCGGAGTCACAACCCAAAGTCTTGCAGCTCACTGGCTGTCTCACTGGCAGAACTGAATGTGGATTTCCATAGGGAAATGTGCAAAACATAGTCCCACTACAGGACGAGGATCTTCATTTGAGCAATGCTGATCAGACACTGAGTCTTACCTATCATTATGCTAGTCAGGCAGGCTGGTATTCTTGTCATGTAAAAAGGACGTGGAGATATAGTAAGACTGATGCCTGCCAAAGGTACCTAAATTGCAGAGTGTTGAACAACTCAGACACCTGAGGCTGCTAGAGCCCACTTCTTTAGATGTTCAGCTGCAAAATTAAGATCAACACCAAAACAGGATGCTATAATAAGCGGTCTGGATAAAATACATTGCTACTAAATGAAGAAAAGGGGAAAGAAAGCAGAAGAGTAAGATATGGACACACAAGAGCCCAGAGTACTTCTAAACAGTCAGCATTTTTCTGAACTGCAGAGCATTTATTAGGCTAGTGAGAGCCTGTATTCACAGGACCTCAGACTGGTGTTCTGGAAATGTTTACATAAAATGCCAGGGCTGTCACACTTCTGAGATGGTGAAGTTGTAAGTGCTCAGTTGCAATGAAGATACACAGCCAGGAGAGCATCAGAGGAGCTGGCGCACTTCTGCTGACTGGCAGGATGGAAAATCCAGAGGAATAAGAACTGCAGGTTGCAAGCACAACCTGCCAGATTTGGGAGAGCCTGGCAGCGTAGGCAGGCGGCTGGCCATCTCCCTCTGCTGGCAACTCCCAAAACACTCCCAGTGATGCTGTCTGGCTGGAGCCCCATCAGGGCAAATGCCAGGAGGGCAAGGCCCCCGTGTCCCTTGTATATGACTCCTGGGTTGCAGGGAGCCTCCTTGACCCCGAGGGTCAAAATGAAGCCGGAGCTGGAACTCTCTTAATGAGGGAATACAGTGAATACAACTGGAAAAGTTGCAGTGGTGTTTTGCACAGACGGTAGGAAGAGGATACTGGTACTCCCACGGGGTCCTGCTGCTCCTGCCAGCCCTTCCTGTCTCCTGTAGGCAACAGGTCTCTCCAGCTCAGGCTCCAGCTAAGCCCCAGAGTACTAAGTTACCTCATGCCATAGAACACAGTTGAGTCTGCTGATCTTCCCCCTAGCCCCAAGACCTGGGGAAATGTGTGTGGAGTTGTGCTGGGTTCAGACCTCAGCTTGGAGAAACTCTCCCTCTCTCTCCTCTGTGCTTCATCTGACACAGCTGTGGAGAAAAGCCAACAGCCATCATGCTTCGGTTATAAGGAGTGGATGAAAACTGTTCTCACTGATGATACAACTGAGCTCTTCCTAGTTGCTCCGTGGGCACACAATGGACATCAGAGGGGACAAGACATTTACCTCCCTCTGTCCTATGTCCTGTCTCCAGAAGATGACACAGTCCTGGCAAGTCTCTCATGTCTTGGTTCCTCTGCATCCCTGTCTCCCAGCTGGTATCTCAGGCATTGGTGGGGTAGGAGACAGGGTCTCCAGCCCTTTGTCAGTCCTCGCCCTGTGGGCTGTAAGTGACCAGCAGTATCTGGACATGAATCAGGGGAGAAGCCACAACATTGCCCCGCACCTGGGGGCTCTCTTGGAGTGTGCTCTGACAGACAACATGTCCCTGTCTGCACTGCATACCCAACACCCAGCGGCACTCCTGACCCCAGACTGAACAAGCTGGGCCTCACACCTTGGGAGAGAAATATTTTGAGAAGACTGAGCACAGGAAAGAGTATTTGCAGGCCAAGAAGAAAGAACCTAGATGAGATTTGCATAGCAATTTTCCAAAGGTCATGGGAAAGGGTTCAAAATAACTCCTTGCACTTGTCTTCTGGTGCCTAAGGCTCTGTGGTAGCTTCTATTGTTTCAACAGAGCAAGGTGATAATATGGCAGCAGCATTTTGCAGTGGATCAACACCACCAGTCCTGCTGCCACACTGGGCTTGGAGGCAGATAACACATCAAAGAGACTGTCCCCGAGTTGCTGAGATAATGAAAATATTGTGTAACTGGCTACACTGCCTTTACAAACTACATGCCCATTCATGTCTTCCATTAAAGAAAATTATGTTTGTTGAGTTTCTTGCTTTCTTTTTTACCCCTAAAGCTTGCATGTGAACAAGATGTCAGTTCCTTCCCAAGAACAAAGCAACAGCATGGTCATGGGCATAGAGATTCTGGCTTGGACTCCTGGGAGAAGTTACAGGGCAATCTTAATACTCCCAGGGACTTAAGAGGAGTTCCCAAGGATGGCTCAAAAAAGGCAGACCAGAAGGATGCATGGGGCTCAGCTCATCTGCTCTGTAAAACATAAGGCAACTGTGCTTGAGCCTCAAGCAATTTTTCAGTACCTTAGATGTGAATTCAATCATCTTGATTCAGTAATTTCTATAGAAACATCTGCAAGATAAAGGAACATACTCAAGCCATTTTTTGTGGCACCTAGCAGGACCAACAGGCAATGGTGCAGCTCCTCTAGTTTGCAGGCTGAAGATCACTGGCAGCTCTCCCCAGCAGCACTATAGAGTCTGTCTGGCACATCTGCAAACAATCTTGAAATATCCACCATTCTTTGGGATTTGGATGCTACAACAGGCATCTAAGCAAATTCTAAGTGCTAAAAGGAATCAGGAGATCTCATTTTGTTGAGAAGGCCATTCAGAAGATTTGAGAAACTCCCACAAAGACTGACAGATTTCACACAGAGCAGTTGGACTGTGAAGTTCAAACATCAAAACAGTAATGGATTTGGTGGCCTCCTGTCCCTTCCAAGTTACAGGAGGAAGATCAGATGTTCTTTTGGGTTTCCTATTCTGCTTGCAAGAAGCCCTTCTGATTGTCAAAATTTCTGTTGACATTCACTCTGGCCATCACACAATCTTTTTCCAGGGATCAGGCAGATGGCAAACAACAATTCCCTGCAAGCTCAGTAGGGGATCAAGAAGGACCCCATGTTTCCTGATTGAGACCATATATATCAGTCTGTAGTACTGGTGAGACTGTAAATTAGCCTAGAGACATAAGGACACTCTTTTCAGATCTGTGGCTCTGTCAAGCTCTATTGCAAACCAGTAACAATATGAGAGATCACAACTGCCTAAGACGTGTGCCACAACATTTACATGTTGCTAAGCCCTTCCGAGTTGAGATTTTTGTGTAACTAATGGGGAAACACCACCATGCATTCTCTGCCTATTTTCCACAGAGAGCCTATGGAATAGCCAAGTTTTGGAATATAACAAATTTCCAGGCTGATCACAAAACTAATGATTTTAAGCACCTAGAAGTTTAAGGCAATACTGGAAATCAGGCAGCCTGAATTGCTATTTTCAAGCTGTGTCTCTAAATCCCCACTTGAAAAGGATTTGATGTGGTCTAGTTTTGCACCAAAGCTAGCAAGTAATGAGATTTGCCTTTTCAGAGATGCAAGAGAAAACAAACAATCCTTACTTTAACAAAGCTCATTCGAATAGTACACATCTTGGTCAGCTCATACACGACTTCAAAACCATGATTGACTGACTGGGCAAGCAGCTGGGCGAAGAGCTGGTTGTTGAAGATCTTGAGGCTGCAGCCACTGGGGATCTTGCAGACAGTGGCTGGGTGGAAACCATGCTGGTAGTTACAATTGCGGCTTTGCACAAAAATACTGCTGTCACTGACACATTCGGCATAAACTTCCCCACCAACGTAGTAAAGATGAACACCTTGAAAAAGAAAATATAATGTGTATTATTTCTCCATTGTTCACAACACACTTTATACCACTAATTTTTTCTTTTATCCTGGCATACAAGCCCAGGATCATTCCAGATACCTGGTACTTAAATATTACCTTGTGCGCATAATCACCTATTGCACAATGGACCACCACCAACATTAAGAGGAAAATATCATGAACACTATTTTGAGGTGCTGGTCTAGGAGAAAAAACTCTTGGAAGGTGTTATGTTTCTTTGTTTCTCAATATGGCTGGTTTACTTCTTTTACCCAACAGCACAGTGTTTTATGACAAGACACACATACACATATATAAATATCCAACACATGTCAACCACATACAAAGCATGAATCAAAACTTTCCAAGAACTGAAAAATCAGTAGTGCATTACACATCTAAGGGCCTTATCTTTGTTGAGCACATGCACACTGACCGAGACCCACTTCACTGCACGCTACTTTTTTTCCTACAGGATCCTATGTCATACAGTTAAAGCACGGAACGGTGTGTACTTAAAAGAGCTTTTCTGTATTTTGCTTTATCTGCCACATCAGAACCGGGTATTTGCATTTACATAATATGGCTTACTCATCAGATCCTGTCCCAAGTGACCTTTAGCAAGAAAATGGCAGATTTAATTCTGAACTTTTCAGAGCCCAAGTGACTTACCAACATTAACCCTCAAAGTTTGACTGTGCCTTGGGGAAAGGAAGGAGGAAGTACTTCTCTACATTCAAAGACTCTGATCCACCCCCCCAGGATATCTGCTTGCATGAAAATACATCTGAATTGGTGGGAGAGTTTATCTTAGCCTAATTCAGCAACCTTAAAGTTAGGGATCTTGCGTAAGTTGATTGTGTAGATGCCTTCTCTAGCTGATAGACGATGAGAGGCACTGTGACCAGATAATTCACTCCATCCGCTACAGAGTTCAGGCTCACAGCCAGCTTAAACCCATGGAAGTCTGTGCAGGTGGTGAAAAGACTCTCCCATTCCCTGCCCCTGCTGTTTCTTCCCACACCTGCTTTCATGTTGGCAGCAACAGCTGAGGATCGGGCAACTGTCCAGAATGAGGAACTGAATGAGCTAATAAACTCTAAAACAAACAAACCAAATCAAACCAAATCTATTTAAAGTGAGATCTTCATCAGTGCAAGCGTGGCAATGGGGACCCAGCCCACTTAAATGTGAGCATGAAGCCGCACCCTGAAAGGGGCCAAGTCATCCTGTGAAAATGCCCAGACAGTCACCTTTCCCATGGCAATATTAGGGGAAAATGAACTCCTCCCATGGTCAAGAGAGGTGAAAGAACTCAGTTCTTTGTTCTCATAAATAAATATCTCACTAAATAAAAATAAAATCCTTGTCTCTATTCCCAGGTATGGCATTCAAACACTTCCATACAAAAGTACATGTTCACAGAGCCTCAGTGGACTGCCTGCAAAGCTAGTGATAACTGTGCTTTAATAATGCAGTTGTAATTAGTTTTATTCCTGGTGTCTTCCATAAAAAAAGACTGGCTACATATTCTCAGTCTGTTCATCATTCTGCAGTCATAACAACAAGGGGTAGCAGCACATCCTTAGGATAAAACCAGTCTCTAAACAGAAGTGGGAAAGGCTCAGGGAAAAGCAGGTTGAGTGGGAAAGGCATCTGGAAAAAATGTGCTCCCATAGTCTTCCAGGGTGACTCAGATGGGAACCTTCAAGTCTGTCTTCAAGCCATCACTTGACTTCTATGCATCCATGAGATCTCAAATGAGATGTGAGTGGCTCGGGTGTGGCTCGGAGCACACACTGGTGCTGCACTGGGAACACGAGAGGGGACAGCTCCATTCCACGAGTTCTCAGCTCCGCTCTGACTGTGCCAGACACTGTGGGGTGCAGCACACTGTGACTGCAACTACTTCACCTACGTCTCCTTTCCTTCTCATGGAAATTGATAACAGGGAAGGATAACATGAAGGACCTTGATGGAGTCCATGTAACTTTCTGAAATAATCAAATAGAGTGAAAATAGAGGGTAGGGAGAGAAGAATAAGAACATAAATATTTGCCACATTTCAAATCTTCAAGTGTGGCTACTGATTTAGGGTCACCACACCTTCTGGTGCTAAGGTGAAAAATTTTAAAAGCTGGGTTTTCAAAGTATATTGAGTGACCCATTTTCTGAAAAAAAGTAAGTGCTTTGAAAGGTATTGCCCAAACTATGTGCTGTAATAACAAAAACAACAGTGTAACTCCTGAAAGCAGAGGCTACAAATTGTTATTTCCTTGTGGACTTCTTAAAAGCAATAAATACAGCAGAAATGAAATATCAGTATGTATTTCTATTCTTCTAGTATTCATTCACCAGAGAAATGCACCCTCAAGGAAAACAAGCAGCTAGAAGACCAAATAAAGGGTCCGTATGTTTTAGTGGGATTTCATTGCTTCATGCTGAAACTGAAAATTCAGCAGTCTCCAAGCACCTGCATCTTTCTGATACTGCTCAAAAGTTCCCTTTTTGTCCTTGAAGTCTGACTGCTGAAACTGGTCCAATTGCTAGTAGATGTTGCATTGTGTTCTGGATTGTTTTTAGCTTTGATGTGGTATTTCCAGGAAACCGTTTCACGCTGATACACTAGATGACAATTCAATCACATATCCTTATCCTACTGAGCTAATCTTGTTTACTTACTCTTTTTTCTCCCCTGTTAACATGTGACAATTGTATCCATTTCAGTAGCTTTCATCTGTCCACCATGCCTTTGAACTGCACGCTTTGGAGCTGCTGTGTGCTCTTCTGCAGGCCTGTACTAGTGCCACTTGTACTCTGCTTGTATATGTTTTTTTTAAGATTTGCATAAACAGGCAAGAGCAGTAAAATCAAGGATCTCTGATATACTAAGCTTCTCTCTGGGTAACCTGCTCCCTTCCCTTGGGCAGATTCCTAGTGTAGGACTTTAAAGGACTTTTAAGCAATGAAGACAGATCTTCAGCTTTAAATGGATGAAGACCATTAGCATTTACCTCATTTTATTTCTGTTCTCTCTCTTCCTCTTTTGGGACAGAAAGTCGCAGGAAGTAACATCCTCAAATGAAAGCTGGGATCTTTTGTATTATTCTTTTAGGGTGAGGCTCAGCTTTCATCTATATATCCCTATGGCAGCTTACACTGATAGGGAACCTTGGCGTTATTTTCTAAGTTCGAACTAGATGTACAACATGTTTGCACCTCTCACAACGAACCATTATGACAGTCACTTGTAGCATCACATAGGCTTCACACAGTGCATCTGCAACACAAGTGCTTTCCCTTCCAGAGAAAAGTGCAAGAGAGAAGCACACCTCCTGCCCCAGTCTTCAGGTTCACTGCTGTTTGCAAAAACTGTATCATATTTGTCTCAGAGCTTCCTTATATTCAGTCATTCAACACTAGACCATCAAGAGCCAATTAAAATACTGCTCTAGGCCTGGGAAATGAGGTGAGGTTGACAAGATAATAGGAGTGGAACAATTAGAGTTAATTAGCCCAGTGGGAAATACATTCCCAGGCAGCTACTGGTGAGAGGCTGAGTTGGCACGATAATGAGTCTAGACTGGATATACCAGAACATGCAAAGCTTCATCTGCACAGAGAAGCTGGCACATGGCTTCTGACTCACCATCACAAACAACAGTAAGTTCTGGGAGAATATCAGGCCCTACAGAGCCCTAACGAGCTGTGACGGAGTGTGTGGCCATGCATGTCCAGGTGTGGTCTCTCACTAGCAGCATATGATCCTGCATGCTGTACACCAGAAGCAGAGCATACAAAGAGAACCACTGGTGAGAGAATCCAAGCCTTAGTTTTCCTGGCAAAAATTTGACAAATCAAGGGAATCAGACTGGTAGCAGGAGAAAACCTACAAAGACAACTCTGGTGGAGTTCTTCAGCTAAGTAACTCAACTACTAAGTGTTTCATTCATCTCCCTTTGTTATTTGGAGGGAGGAGAACCAGCCCCGAGGTAGCAGCAATTATCCTTTTAGTGGCATTTCAGTGGCAATATTCCCAGTTGCCAGAATCTCTAATAAATAAAATGAAAATACATGCTGCTAAATTAGAACACATAACTATAAACAACATTTTTCTCCTCGCTGGTCAAGCAAATAGCTTTTGTAAGGAGTTACTCTGCTGATTGTTATCCAGTCAGGAAAGAATCGGCTGCTTTTCTTCTTTTTCAGAAGTAATCTCAGAGATCTTATTTTAAAACAAGCACATCTGACAAATCAGATAGGTTTGTTAATGCAATGCATGGATCTTTTGAGCTCTGAATATTCCGGAGAAGAAGGAATTTCCTCTTACCTTTTCCTATGTGTCTCCTGGTGTTTTCTATAGTAGAGTTGCGGTTTACATTTGAGAGCAGACCCAGGCAGAACCTGTTTTTGTTATTTGAGGGATCTGTAAATCCATCTATAAGGATACTTCGAGAGGAAGCCTGGAAAGTCTCCCCTACTCGGTTGTTGAGTTCATAGTAGGCAACTGAGCACCAGTGTTGGGGTTCCTCATAACAAACAGGCCGAAAGTCTGTAGGAAAAAAAGTTAAGTCAGTTGCTCAGGTCTCAGTAATACTTTTTAAACAATCCTTCTCTGTTTTCTTTCCGCCCTCCCACTCTCAGACCCCCATCTCTTCATCTAAATAGTCACTTATGTCATACATTATTTCAACAGCAGCTTCCCTTGTTTCTTAATTTTTTGACTGAAGTCCCAAACATGCAAAAGTTTGGTGCAACAAGCTTAACTCTAAGCCTCTCAGGAGCCCCACTTCTTAAAAATGATAACTCCACTGCATTAAATTGAGTACACTGACAATCCTTGCTGAACTGGGGCCCAAACTATACACTGAAAATAGTAAGGGATACATCTGCTCTGCACACCAGCAGGAGCTAGGGATGACAGAAGGGCTCAGATCAAGTCAAAATCAAGCCAAGCTGTCAGCCTAATACCAAACTCTGTAGTTCAGAAGTAATAAATCATACCCCCCAACCCCAATTTTAGATGCTTTTGGGCTTTCTGCTTCCATGTGGGATCATAAGCAGAAATGTCAGCGAGGTCATTTCTTTTAGATCTACCCCTGCCCAGGTTTGCTAAGTCAGAGAAAGATTCAAAAATGTAACAGAATCTCTGAGCCTCATTTGTCCTACAGGAATTAGTGGGAAACCTTATCCTCCCTTCTCATCACAGGCATGTGAGCCTGCCTGCCCACAGAGCACCTCTGTGCATAACCTCTAAAAACTTCTAACTAATATTCACTAGGATAGTGTTCAGAGATGGTAAACTATGATAAAGAGATTAAAGTAGCTCGACAATTTATTTAAAAGTATTGGTGTCTGTTAACTTATTATTATCTGGCCATTCTGTGTACCCATCTATAATTAGCGCTATCCCCCTCATCTTCCTTCTGCTCCAGTTCCATGCTACACACAGCCTCCTCCTTTTCTCAGAAGGCTGGCAATAATTTTTTAATGTACATGTGTGTGCAGTGTTCAGCCCTCATTCTATGAACTACATGTCTTTAAGAATACAATATGATGGACTAAAAGAACAACGGTGGTCTTTCCTTTACAGTACTGGAAGCTAAAGCAAAACCCAGCAGAGGAACTCCATTTCCCCTTGCTACTTTGCAGCAATGGGCTTTGAATAGTGGAGGCATCACCTGCCAGTACTAGTGCAAAGGGAACAGAGAAAATGCTGGAGAGGTCATCAAGTTGCTTTGAGGTATGTGAGGAGGATCCCAGAGCTGCCTTCTCTGACCATCCACGCCCTCTCCCACTAAAGCATTCTTATAAGACAAAGAGTTTGGTCTTCTGTGAAAATCTCTTGGTATTTCACTAGAGCGTGTCCTTTTCCAGCCAGCCAGTTATGTAACATTAATACAAAGATGGCAGCAAAAAGGGCCTCACCACAAGGCTTTAAAGTACTTGAGACATAGAGCTGAAGGTGATAAAGAAATGAGTTCTGATATGGATAATGCTTTTGTGTGTTATATTGTGCCACCATGCTTGATTTGATATGTTTATCTTTATGATGTAGATAGCAGTGTTTGCTTTCATTAACAGCTTTTTAACTGTAATAGTCCGTGGATACAAATAAGGACTAAACTCTGTAACTTTGTGCATAATACATGGTATTCTTACATCAACCTATTCTGCTAGGTAATGGATGGATCTAGCACACAGCCTTACTGAAAAACCACTTGAAACCCATTATTACAGATCACCAAACCTTCTTGTTTAAATGAAAATTTCTTAACAGTTTTAATGTAAAAAATAGTACAAATGGTTATTTACTTTCAGCTTCTCCATCGGCAGATTTACCTCCATTGGGCAAAGACAGCACTAGTTGACTTTCAGCTATTGCATCCATTGACCGTCCATTGTGGATTCCTGGAGGTTCTCTTGTACGGTAGGGTGGAGGTGGAGTTTCCACTAGAGGAGAGGAAGAAGGAGAGGGAGAGGAGAGGGGAAGGGTGGAGAGGAGAGGAGAGGAGAGGAGATCAGTATGCTAGTAAATTCCTCCTTCAGCATTGTTTAGCTAGAGAAGGGATGGAGACAGTACAAATCTGAATCTGACCACCCTTCAGTCTCTAGATTAACACCACTGCATGTTGAGGAAAGATGGGAAGGAAGCACTGTCATGTTGGACATGCAGCACTTGAAAGATAAAGGGACAATCACAAGAGTGCCTCAGGTCTACAACTGTGTCCAGTCAGGTTCTCTGTTAACATCAGTTGTTATCCTATCAAAGTAGTGCAGTTTGATCCTTCAGTTCCAGATTTCTCTCACAACTTCAAAACTTGAGGAGATGATTTAGGAGCAGAAGCTAACTTTAAATGATCCTCTGGAAGAAAGTTCTCTCTCTTCACTCTCTATGAAAAAGGCCTAAGGAAAGCATTCACATTCTAAAATCAGACTTGGCAAAACTCCCTCCAGATTTGTTCTATTTACTTCTGTCTTACATGGGAAGTCTGTCCCTCTCCTGATTTGTTCAGTCTCCCATCAAAGAGCAATGGATGTGACGAAAACATTAGCAGATAAGTATCACCTCTCTACCTCCCTGGCACCTGATTTGTTCTGTTCACAGCAACATAAGCTAGAAAACAGGTGACTCTATGGCAGGGATTCTCGAGAAAGACAGGAGGCTTCAGAAAGCCACAAAATAAAGGACATAATTTTCAAATTAGAAAATGTTGACGTTCATTGCATAAGCACTAAAAGCACGTGCTTTATTCATTTGAACAGAAAGTCAGTGGGCTTTTGTGCAAATTATAGCCATATACAAGCTTGCAGGAATAAGAGTCTCTTCAAGCACTGTTTAATTGGGTTCCAGGTTGAAATTCGCTCTTGTGTTTAGGGTTTGTTGGCTGCCCCTCAAAACAGAGCAGCTTCACATGGAGATGGATGACTGTGGACTGCCTCATAAGACAAGTAAGTACTGCACAGGGATGTTATTTTGTTCAGGACTTAGGAATTTCATATGCCATATGGTATTTCTAACATATAGATGACATAAGTCTCCCACATAAAATACAACAAACTAGAACAATAAAATAAAATCAAGAAATAGTGGAAGAGAAAACAAATCATAGAAAGGAATATAATCACACAATCACGTGGTTATATGGATATTTTTGATGTCTATGCCTAAGCTAGTCACTAAAAGCTCTCCTTATACCCACTAAAGAAAAACAGGCACCTGCAGACACAGGTATTTCAGTCAGACACAGGTATCAGCAGCATATCTCAGCTACTTCAGACATATACGAGAAAATTGAACTAGTCTTGTTCTAGAGTGCCTGTTTTTCTCCACTGATTACAGAGAAAGTATAGAGAATTGCATGAGATGTAGAAATTTGCATAGCTGACATGTGTTTGGTCACAGCAATCCCACTCAAGGTTGTTGATGTAACTCCAGTTTTCTTTGTATATCCTTCCATCCCTGATTGTTACACAGGCAAATTATGTTTATGAGCATGCCATGTGCTGTGATATTCTGAAGCGCAGGTTGAGCCACTTCTATTTTTAAGCAGCTCTGCAAGGTCCCAAGTTCAGTTAAATGCACAAGTCAGAGTCATTACGTAGTTGGAATGGGCCTGATTTACCTGCCAGGACCGGCTCCACTGAATCCAGCTTGGTTACACAGAGGTGAAAGGAAAAATATAGGAGTAGACAAACAAGTCTTACTACCTGGTGAAATGTTTCAATGTTGCTAAATATTATTTAATCTGAAATACAGATCTAAAGAAGAAACTAATGAAGGCAAATTCAGTGAATGGAGAGGGATGGAAAACCATCAGTGTTGAAAGTATCCAGCTTAAAAGGAAGTTCAAATGCTACAAAAACCTTGTAAAAATAAACTTCTTGCACTTAAAATGAAAATAGGCATATCATTAAGGACATGAATTTCAATGCTTTGCAGTTGAGACACTAAAATCTTAAGTGACAAGATTCTGATCTGAACTCATCTCTGTGGAAAAAAGCTGAGATCACTGAAACTATTTGAAAGTTAAAGTGCAGGAGTGAATCTGAAACATGTTTTGATACTAAAACTAGCTCTCAGCTATGTTGCATTAACAGCAAAAGCATAGTTAGATTTTCAGATAATTAGAGCATTGCTAAGTCAGGAGTTCACAACACAAACAATCTGAGTGACATAACTCTGCCGACCTCAGAACAGCAGAACATGTTCCAAAGTCATAGGAATCTGCCTGGTGGCTTCCCCAGGCATTGGGGATTGTTAAACACCTTAATTTCCTCAAAGGTATACCGTCAGTGGGATCACCATTCATTCAAAAATATTTCTGCACACCAATTCCCCCGTTTTATCCTGTCTCTCTTGATGGAATTTCTAAAGGTTCCTACCCTGACCATCTTAGGTCCATAACTTAGGTCTTACAAGTGCTCTTTTCCATTAATTGTATCAGAATCTTGGATGGGCAGCTTTAGTCAGAAGGTGACCTGGCACACCTTCTTCTCTCCTCAATTTTGCCATTAGAGTAATATGAAATCTCACCCAGGCACTTCTAGGAGTGGGATGAGTACAATTCCTAGTCCCTTGAGCATCCGTCAGAAGGACTGGGAGACAATACACAAGAGACAGTCACAAGAAATCACATTCTAAGTCCATTATGTCCAACAGTTCAATCTAGCTACAGCCTGGGGTGAGCATACAGAATTGTCACCTGAGCTCAGGCCCTGCCAAGAACCTCAGCTGTCAGTCAGGATGTCTAAAAGCTCACTCTTACCTGTGAGCTGATAGGGACTTCCTGGTCCAGAAGAGCTTTCTGGTGAGTTGGGATAGCTGATGCTGTTAGGCGACTGGGAGAACATGTGGCTGGGTGATGATGGAAAAGGGGTGCATGGAGGATGCTGGAAAGAATCAGGATAGGTGGCATTGTGCGGCATCAGTGGCTCGCTGTGCAGAGAAGTGTTTCGAAACTTGGCAAGGAGGCTGAGGTGAGGGTTAAACTCGCTGTGTCTTGGAACGAGTACAGGAGGTAGAACTGAAAATAAAAACAACAACAGAAATAAAATTATTAAAACTGCATTCTTGAAAGTATGTCCCGTTGTAAGTTAAAAAGAGGCATACTCCATGCTGCCCAAAAACTGATGTCTGTATACAAGTCATTGAAAGGCAACAAACCTATTAAAGACCAAGAAACAAAAGCTGATTCTTGGGACCTTTTCTTTTCCAAATTTGCAGCCAGTTACAGCAGTTCCACATGCAAAATATGGAATCCTGACTTGAGCAAGGTACTGAAAAATTCACAGGTACAGCACGCGCACCTCTTACAGAAACGCAAGTGGCACATCTCTCCCTCTCAAAATTATTTATGCTTTCCTTCTTTAAAGACTGAACATGTCAGGAGTTTCCTAAACATTATCACCAGGATGTGCCAAATTCACAGCCAAGCTTAAGTACAATTAACAGTGCTCTGCCATACACTGCATATTTTACTACCAGTGTGTCACAGATGAGCAAAAGGAAGTATAGACCTAAATCTAGACACCAGATTTAAAATGTTCTCAGGTACTTGAAAATGCTGCCAGCCTGACAGTGGGATCTTTAAAAGGAAACGTAAATGGCAATTCAAATATTGCAGCAATACCAATTTGGCTCTTGCAATACAGTTAGAAAAGATCTAGCATTAGAAAGCATATGTCAAGGGTTGGTATTTAAGACAGGAAAAATGCAGGTCAGAAAACTGAAATCCAAATGAACCAATGCACAAATTGGCCTAGTAGAAGATACCAACTCTCTTCACAAACTCGCTTCACTTACATCTGACACTGTCAGTGTTGCTAACAGCATTGTTCCTTTGAGAAACCTAAAGCTGACCCAAATTACTTTGGATTCTGACATACGGGGAGCAAGAGCAGAACTGGAGTCAAAACACTTTAAAAATCCCAACTAGTGAGTTACCAATGAAGATTCAGTCCCCAGGCTGGAACACAAAGAGGCTTGCTAAATAGTTCTGCATATGAGAGTTCAACCTGAGGCTTTAATTGGGTCCCCCATAGTCCCTGGGGGAAGAACAGCATCTACAACGGGTGATTCATGTAGCCCAAGATTTCTCTATTAGTTACTAGCTCATATAGTGTCTAATTATCTTAATTAAGGGAGGTAGAATGAATCCCCAGTTGCTATCGTGCAGATCTAAAAGCCACCAAAAGAGATAAGGAGGCAGTCTGAGTTCCTGTGACAAGGATGGATTGCCCCAACACCAGGGACAATTCAGCAGGCTTGTATTGATTGACCTAGTGTCCAGAGTTCCTCTGGCCTAAAACCCAGTAGCATGTAATCTTTCAGTCTACCCTTAATATAGTAACAAACAGCAATGTGTACTGTTGGTTTTAAACGCTGATGGGAATATATGGTTTTAATGCATTTTAACATATTGCTTGGGCCCAAAAGCTCTGCTTAGGTAAGGCAAGTTCTTTTTTGGGTAGGCTAGCTAATACCTTTTAATTACAGCAAATCCTCATTTATTCAGCTTAATGAAAGCGTGGAATAATTGCTATAAAGCAAATAATATATAGATAATGCAAACTGTGTGCACGGGACGAACATTCTCCTTGGAATGCACATCAGTTGCTCAGAGAGCTGGGGCAGTTACTACTGCCTGCTAACACCCACAGGTTTACAGCTTCTTGCTTGCTGTAACACTGTGCTGCAGCTGGGGCAGGATTACCCCATGCATCCACCCACCCACTAGCAGATACTGTTTGGGAATTTGTCAGTCACCCCTGAACCGAAGAACTGATCTCTAAAACCATACAAAAGATTGGACTGAAGTCAGAGAGCTCACTGCAGAAGTTATCTTCTTACCTTCCTGGAAACACAGGCACTGGGATACCTGTTAAGAGACTGGACATTGACCCTTCTCCAGTCCAGTGCATTTCTAATTAGCATCTGGCCAGGACAAGGATGGTGCTTTAGTGACCACTTTCTTTCCTTATGGACCTGATATGCCCTCATCTGTGGTGTGAAGATTTTGCTGCCACTTTCTAAGTCCTTTGGTAGAGAAAAGTGTTTCTGCTTCTTTACTACTTTTTAAGTTTTACGGATTTCCTAGGCCCTCCAGGTAGGACTTGAATAGCAACACAAGTAGTCACATCTTATTCACATGGATGCCTTCATAGCCAGTGGAGAGAAAGAGACTCTTTTACTGCTAAGTTCATCTGCTATGTATGGGGACAAGACCAGTACCACCACTGCAGATGTGGTTTTAGTGAGCTGGATCCCTCCCATCCCACACTCTTGCAAGCAGCCCCAGGCTGTGAGCTGTTGATGCTTCTGGAGTTTTTCTCTTCTGCTTCATGAAACTGGTACAATGCTTGCCAGGCCTGCTGCTGCTCAGCCAGCTCTGATCAGCAGCCTTAGAAAGTGGGGAGCTGTTGATCCCTTTGCACCCAGCAGAGGTGCTGAGCAAGGGACAGCTGTGCTACAGCAACGTCGTGCAGTGGCGAGAGGCTGGCACCTCATTGTGTGTACTACTGCTAAGGAAGCTGCTTTCTTCAGCCCTGGGAAAACTCAACATAACTCCTTCTCGAAATGAAAGCTGAGAATTTGGATGTATGAAGAGCACTTGCCAGGGAAAGCCTTTGATTTGCCTTGAGTGAGTCAGTAAGAAGAATTTTCAAGCCTTGAACTGCTTCCCAGCTCTGACCAGGGTACTCTTAATTTCTGCTCTGCTGTACAGTTTTTGCCACCTCACTCAATCTTTCCACTGACTGCTCTGTGACTGCCTAGAGGGCTAAAGCCTCTGTGGTGGTAAGGAATTCAGAGATTTTCTTGTTTGTGATTAAGAGTACCCCTGAGGACGTTGATCTCCTTGTTCTTTTGGTAACATGTCACTCTCCAGGGCTCAGCCAGTCTGAAGGAAGTGTGACCAGAGGCACAAAACTGATAAATTGAGTGTATTTGGACCTGTCTTCCCTCATAAATTACCTGCACTTTTCTTCTACCCGCTATTGTCCTCCAAGAGCCAGAGGTGGATCCTTCCTTTTATGCATGCTTAAGTGTTGTTGATCTTTGTTCAACTGAAGAGAAATACAGTCATGCCCCAAGTCCTGCTACTGCCTTTCATGCACAAGGCTTTCTCCTGTTCCCTTTATCTTCAACAGTTCTTGCTGCAAACCTGGCTGTGCCCAGAGCCTGTAACTTCAGATGCTCACAAGCAAACTATCTGCCTCAGTTTAATTCCATGTACAACATCCACTCTGCAATTTCTCACACATCAGTCCATCTCTGCAGAGTTTGCTCCCTTTGGAGATCTACCCTCTGGTGAAATCCACCTATTCTCTGTGTCCGCAACCATTCCCAAATACCAAACACATGGCCAACAGTGAGATCATCAGGTGGTCTGCCACCTGGGAAGCTATCACCTCTTGGGCTTGATGAAAGCAGTCAGTTAGTCTAAGTCAAAAATTCATTTAGGCTCCTGCCATCTACAGCAATGGTGCACCCTCAAATTTGCCATATCTACACATGAATGATCTCATATAAAAATAATAGGGTACATGTTTAGGCAGCTTTCATATTTTTCTGAAACTGCAGCTTCTCCTGACAACAAACCATTCAGTCTTCTGACCGGCTCTTTGAAGAAAACGATGAAAGCATAAATAGAGCATAACCACCATACCCATCTCCTTCAGGCTAGGTGTCCTAACCCCTCTCTGCCATGGGATGTTGCACAGAGGAAATATTTTCTGCTTTTTTTTTCTAACTGGCACCTGCTACTCAGCAGACCTGAGAAGAAATCTGGAACACTGGTAGCAGCAATAAAAGCCATGCATAATCTGTGCAGTATTGGTGAGCGCAGATTAAAATGTGGCTGGGCAGCCTGAGAACATAGCAGGGACAAAAAAAACCCCTGAATTTTCAACCAGAGCATAAAACTGCCCTCTAGTAATAGAGGTCTAGAAATCTGCCAGGCCATTGAAAAAAGGGTGAGGCCTTCCCACCTTTGACACAGCTCATTCATTCTGGACAAAAGTCAACAGACCTGGCCATGGAGTGGTTGACTCAGCAAGAAAGACTGCAATGAGTCCAAGTGATCCCCAAAGGGATGGATATTTGTATGAAAACAATGCTGGCATATGGATTATAAAAAAAAATGCAGCGTTGACTTATTCCATAGGTGGATTCTTTAGCTCCAGAGGATGAGACTCAGAGAATCTTATATAATCCTAAAATTACCAACAGCGAAGATGCAGATTTCCTGTAGTTAAAAAAAGACTATTGTTTAAACAGACTGGCACCTAGATCAACTGCTCCCAGCCTTTTCTGTGGTGATCTCATGGCTACCACCTTCTCATGAAGTTATTTTTTTCTCTTGCCTCACCAACACCTCCTTGCAACACTGCTTTCTACCTGCAGCTGCCTTACACCACCCTGTAGTGGTGCAACTTCTCTCTCCTGCTGCTGCCCCAGCACACCTGAGTAGGTTGTACTCTTTGGTGTGCCTCATCTTTAGAAGGGAGGTGTCTCACATGTAAGCTTCAGCTCTTTCTCGCAGTCAGCTGTAGCTTCTCTCCAGCCTAGGACAGCTGAAAAGCTGCTTCAGAGTCACAGCGGAGAATATAACACCCTGAGAACAATTCCTGGGTCATGTGGAGAACCGGCACAACACAGCTTGCATCCTCACAGCTGCACTCTCTTTCACCTCCAAAACAAGGCGGTCAAGTCCAAGTGTCCAAAGTCCCTCCTGTGGGCTAAGCCCTGCAGCCCTGAGGGTCACTGGTCCACTCAAGTCCACAGGGGTCAAGGCTATTCCCAGGATCACGCTACCAATTCAGCAACATCCAGACCTTGTCTCCTCCTTGTTTACTAGTAGAGACATAGCCAGTCTGCTGCACAGGCAAACAATAGACACATGTTCACAGCTGAAACCTTCTGAGTTTCAGGGTCAGAACAACAAGCTTTGGCAGCCATTTAGCAGCTGCTGGGCTGTTCCAGTACTAGCGTTTGTTAGCTGACACTGAACAGATGAGAAGACCAGGCTGAAAACAGTGCTGTGCACTGCTGTCAGCTACTGCACTGAGGAGACTCCACTAACTATACCAGAAGAAAGGAAAAGACACTAAAGACTGCAGCCTTCAAACAGAAAGATACACAAAATGGGATGTTTTATGAGCAACATTTCTTAGGTTATTGAAGAGTATATTTTAGCAAGGCAGGAAATCAGCTCTTTCCACCGAAAACTATTGAACAAGGAGCACTCAGTGTAGCTGTAAGATTTAAAAGTTGTGACGATGTTTACAGCAGTTCAGATTCAGCTTCACAGCAACAGTTCTGCTGCAGTGAAAGGACTATCAGAAGAGGAAGCAGCTTCTGTTGTTTAGCAAATGTTAACATCTTCCCCTTATTTCATCTGTGTGAGAAGAAGCATCCAACAGTTCACTTATCTGATCCTAATGTCACCTCAGGGTAAGGTTCATGCCAGACAAAGACTAATCACAGAAAAATAAGGATACACTTACCAACTGTATCCATTAGTAAATTAAATTACTGTGATTTTTGGCAGCAAGGGAGAGCTAGGTTAGACATCAGAAATAATTTTGAACTGTAAGAATAACAAAGCAATAGATTCACGTGCCTGGGGAGCTTGTGAAGCCTATATCACATGGGATTTTTAGAGATCATTAGAAAAAGATGCATCAGGAGTGTACCTGGTAATTTGTTTCGATTTGGTAGTCTGGGCAGATGAAAACAGGATGACTGCTCACGATCTCTGCCAGCCCTGCTTTCTAACTTCCCTATAGAAGTCAACGCTGAACATTATGATTTTTTAACAGCTGTTTCATTCACAAAAAGCCCAATTAAATGACCCTTCAGTGAGGTCACGAGTTTTTAGTGCTGACCAAGTCCAGTCTAAAGAAGATCATCCTGGGAGACTTACTTCACAAAAACTCTCCACTTAGGTAAGTAAATACCACTTAAGGCAGGCCACCAGGCATTTTAGGAAGAATCAACTGACCTGGTTTCATATTCACTGCAAAATATGCATCTTACTATAACTTCTGTCTTTAAAGAGAGAGCTAATGTTTCCTGCAGGTTAATGAGTCAATTGTTGATTTTCAGACAATGAGACATAAATCTTGCCAGGGTGGGAAGTAGACTTCATGCAAATGGACACCAGCTCACATGGGCTGGATTCAGCACTATGTCCATGGAGAGGAAGCTGCTTTCAGCACCCTGGACAAGATCCAGGTGCCCTCGGTGGTCCTGCCGGATGCAGACCCACCGGGCAAGGGGCTCCTTACTCCCTCCTTAATCCTGGCTACCAGAGCTATGCCGCCATGGGGCAGGGTGAAACCCAGAGTTATGATGCCACAGGGCAGGATAAGACCTTCCATTTGATGGAGCCTGCCTTTTCACATTGCAGAGCACAACTCAGACTAGACCTGCCAGAGCAAGAGCTAATAGAGAGATGTGAACTATTTGCAGATGGCATAATTACCTGGGGTTTCCACCCGCCGGTAATGGTAAGGGTTAATGCACACTTCTTTCTGTTTTGAGCCAAATGGGAATTCACAACATTCCAGTGGTTTCAGCTCATGGTGAGACTGTAAATCAGGCCAGCGCCACACTCTGCAATATATGACGTGGGGAAGCCCCTTGCGGTGAGACACCTGCAGCCGCCCATCCAAGGAACGTGGGATCGTGACGCATTTACTGGGCTGACCCGGGCAGCTCAGAGCCCTTTCCAGTTCTTCCATGGCACCTTTTTTCTTCTTTAACTTCTTCACCAAGGAATCGACAGCTTTTTCTGCCCACTTTTCTTCTTCATCTCCTTGTTTCCAGCCCAGCAGCCTTTTCACTGCAGGGCTGGTGAAGGAGAACAAGGAACTGATAGGGGTGCTGGAGTGCATAAGAAGCAGAGATCACACACAAGCGCCAATGGAAGCACAAATTGCTCTTCTGCCTTGCAAGGCTTCCACGGAGTTTCCACAGTATTGAGATGGACACTTCCTTCAAGGAAAGGTTCTTCCACACATACGTTTTTGTAGTCTTAGGCACTGGGTACAAGTAGTCCAACAGGGTGGGTCTCAGAATTTTCCAAACATCAAGTAACTGCAGATGAAGTCTGGAACAGCAACATAATATATAGTTAGGCTTCACACACTATTTTCATTGTTCCTTCAATAAAATATTTTGAAAGAGAAATTATTCAAAATGTGTAGTTAATTTTCAACAGTTTTCTTACTGTTTTTTGATGTTTATTTTGGGTCCAAGCCTCTCCTCCCCATTACCCTCCCCACTCATTTTAGAGTTGGACCATGGAAATAATTAAATATCCAGTCACTTCAACTGTGTTTAGAGTTTAAGGCACCAGGCAAATGGCTGCAGAACTCATGGAATATTTACTACAAAAGAAAATATACGTATTTTTTATATGCTAGTAGCTGTAGGTTCAACTCAAGCATCTTCTATGAAATTAAATTTGTAATATCAAATTTTTTGGAAGCAATGAGTAGAATATTGTTCTGATTTCAACTCCCTCTCTGCCACTCCAATCTCACTGTACTGTCAAGAGCAGTACACTATAACTGTAAAAGTAATTTAAAACGACTACTCCCAGATCTCATTTAGGGCCTTTGAACGACCTATCAGTATTCTCTAAGCTTATTTATATTTTCTCACATAGAAGAGAAAAGCCTTGTTTGCCTAGACAGTCTGTTTCTCTCTCTTCAACAATTCACAGCTTTCTGGATCCAAATCACAGACTTTTGGACACAGTTTGTGCTGGATGGATCCCGAGTTATTTTTGCTAGGAGTTGCTACATCTGACAAAGTCCAACAGAAAGAGTTTAGTTCTTGAGGGTTTTTACTTTTTTTTTTCCTTCATGTAGCTGGAGCCAGTCTAATTTTAGCTGTAAATGACATATTTCCCCTGACTGGAACTCTGAGGAAAAACGTCCTCATGTGTCAAGCTATCTACTGCTTTAAATATGCTTCATGGACCCCCTCTACACAGCAAGTCCAAAGGACTTGACTACAGAGGGCACTTAGGAGAGGGGGGCAGTTTCTAAATGGATACCTCTAGAAAAGCAGCTCTGTGACTGCCCTGGTCCACCCTTGTGGATCTCTTATCCCCTGCCCCAGTAAAGGTCTGCTCATAGTCCTCAGCACTAATATGCAGCCACCAAGGAGACCTATGTTGCCCACAACTGAGAGCAACAGAGCCTCACATAACCACGTTATTCAGCAATTTCCTGAAATGTACAAATCTTGTAAGAGTTCAAAGGGCAGCTGGGAACATCACATGCAGGCACAGGTACAACACACTGACATGGGAGGCCAACTCCAAAGGCTAATTTCTTGGCATAGCATGATACCCTCAGCACCACACAGCTCTGGAGCATGCTGCAGAGTAAGCACAAACGGCCCAGAACATCAGAGACTCTTAGACAAGCTGAGGACTGAGGACTGCCTAGATTTTTCCTAGCTGTTCTTTTTTGTTCTCATGCTCATCCCTCCGCCCCACTGTGTTACCCTTTAAGATGCCCAGCACCCTGAGAAATGCAGATACATGGAAACAACACAAGCTTTTTTCCCTTCTTCCATGACAGCAGCAATGATGAGGGCAGGAGCTCAAATTCCCAAAAGCCTTCCACTGCACTAGAAAGATGGAAACACTTGACCCCACAGAAGGTAAAGCATAAAAGCAACTCCTTATTGCATGTCACAAGCTCCAGCAGCAGTTGTTATTCCCTAGGAGATTAATAATCCAAGCACCAGTGAACAGGAGGCTGCATGAAAATATGCACAAAGGGACTACAAAACTGGAAGGCAGAGCGGGCACACATTGCTTCAGGCACTTGCCTGAGCTCTGGCTTCTGCAATTTCTACATTATCAATGTGTGTGTGTCCATTTGTCCTCAACTGTCAAGAGAGGCTCTTGACAGAGAGAGCAGAAACCCCCTCGCTCATGCCATTCACCAATCAATGATTGATTCCATGGAACTGCACAAACTCATCCCACCACACAAAGAGAAACTTCATAATCCAGATTTTTTTTCCCTGCTCTGTGTTAGTAAAAATCCAATGAACTGGAGTATTTAACTGGATAGTCGCTGATGCCTCTTAGTCAAAACCAGTCTATTCCAAACACTTAGACGGTACATGTGAGAATGAGGTAAATGCAGAATGATTTATCACAGGAGAAAACCCTCTAGCTGTTGATAAAATATAATCTAGACAAAATAATAGACAGGCAGGCTCAGCCTACAGAGCCCAGCCCCAGCCCCATTTAGACATCCTGTGCAGTGCAGCTGTCTGTCCCTTGCTGCCTCATTGAGAACTTGTGGAGTATCCACCAGCATGCCACTGTCATTTCTTGGTGGCACCAAACCCCACATCACCCAGAAAATGAAAAAACATATTGGGATTGCTGTCGATCAACCCTGAAAGCAGCAACAGGAAGCAAAGTAAGCCTGGGATGGAAGCCCACTGGACCAGCAGCAGTGTAGACGTCTCTGCTCCAGTCTGAGAGTCAAAATGGCTCACACTTCTTATCTGAGGGGGTCTCCTGGGCATTGGCATGAGTAAACAACTGCTTCTGATAAGTTAATGCAACATTACAATCATCAGATATAAAAACATACATGTTCACGTAAAAGTATTGTACCAAGATTTTCTTTTCCATTTTGACCAAGGTTTTAAATAAACACATTAATCTCGTTCAGTCAAATTAAATAACTCAACAGTGACATCAGTATGAGTCTGAGCACTATTGTTGCTAGTGGGAGAGTCGCCAAGAGTATGTGTATAAAAGCAAAAGCCGTGCTTTGCAGACCATGTGATGCAGTCTCAGATAAGTACATTGCACAATTTCCTACTGTGCTCCCCCCAGTTTCTTCTAAAATCTTTTTTCTTTTCCCAAATTCAACTGACATATAAAATATTAAATAATATAAACAGCTTCCAAATAATATTATTATCAGAGCATCCTAGTTTAATGTTATTAAATTACGTAATACTGTATGCGATTCAGCAGTCTCTGTCTTGTGTTGCTAGGCTTAGATTCTCCATTATGAAATACCTAGGCAGCCATCCCCGCTCCAGGGCTACAATGACAGAGATGTCAATGCACAGTTTAATTTCAGCAGTCTTTCAGGGCAACAGTTGCTTAAGCTGTACACCTTTGGTAACAGGTGACTTGCCTATCCAAGTGGAAACTTCCAATGGTGAAATGTTTCAAAATCATGCCAGATGTGTTTTCTGTGCTGATGACACATTGCGCTTCTTGATACTCACCACTTCAGAGTGGCAGCAGGGAGGGAAGCATTACAGTTTTGATCTATATCCCCATCACATGTGTAAAGCCCTACCATGATGGTAGTTCTGGTCTGGTCACCTCTACCTCCCTCAGTGACAGCATGATCTGCTACTGTGAGTATCAGGCATCATTCAAGTACGTTCCTAGCACAATTTCCCTCTCTGGGACTATAAGGAAGGCTTTCTCCATCTGTCAGCTCAGTGACTGGTCAACACAAAACATGGTCAGTCTTCCACACTATAAATCTTTATTCCACCACTGAGTTTAGCCTAAGGTCTGAAGTTTAATTTAGGGAAGAGGCAGAAGATACATGGTATGTGAGCATGGACTCTCCCTTTTGTTTCTGTGGCCTGCAGGAGCAGGTGGGACTGGAAATGTGTCAGTGCAGTTCACTGGCTCTGTTCTCCCCAAACACAGGGTGCCTACCTTAGCTGTGGAACACAAGTGGTGGGAAACATTTCTGGGCACTGGAACTTGATTTCTTATGGCACATTATTACCACAGCATCTGGAATAACTTTGGTCTGCACCAGCAGCAGACTCGTGTGTAGTTCAAGAGTTAGCAGGGAACAGGGGTCACTCCTAATAGTGTCTGTGTGGAGCTACCCTGTTTTGGAGGATGAGACAGCCATTGCATGGAAGTAAACCTCAAGGGCAGGAACACTGTAAGGCATCTTTTTCCTGGTGTCTAACCTAAACCTCCCCAGACACAGCTTCGCACCATTTCCTCAGGCTGGGGGAATTTCCCTCCCACAGGCTCAGCAGCGAAATTGTACCAGTCCTTGTTACATTTCACCCGAAGTTTTCTGCAGAAGTCAAAAAGGAAAATTGCATGGATGCTAACAAAAACAGATTTAAAACACAACTGTATATAAAGTGTCCAGCCTCCCTCAAAAGCATACCCATGCATGTATGTGTAAGCACAGGTGCACAGAGATGTGTGTATGCTGCTGGTGTCAGAATAAAGCTTCAGGGTGCTGCCTCCCCTCGGAGTGCTTGTCTGGGCTAACTGCACCATGAGAGGCAGAGGCATGGCTATCCGTCTTGGAAATGGCTGACATCATCAGTCTTGGTGTCACTGCAACAGCTAAGTAAGGCCACAGAGGGAGATTTCTCAGAGGGTTGTCTAGACATATGCTGTGCAGCTCTTGGAGATGCACGTGGCTGGAAAACGGAGTAGGGAGACAACTATAGCTGAAATCTGCTGCTCGGTGACTAAATCACAACAGAGTCAGAAGGGAGATAATTATTTCAGTCAATCAATGTAAAGAGGAATGCTGTGAACATGCTCTTGGTTAGTTATTTTCACACAGCACTGATTCAGTTACTTCTACCTACTACAAAAGAGAGAAACATGTAAGTTTTCTTAACATTACTGAGTCTTGACATGTTTTCAAATGTTCCCAGATGGCAGCAGCCAGCACACACCCAGGGCTGGCAAAGAACCTCCTGGGTTATATCAGCACCGTCACTTGCTATGAGGATCTTGCACACATCAGCAGGGGAAAGGGCTTTAAAATACATAAATAAATAAACAAAGTAACTAACTAACAGACATGTGTACAAATACTTGGGCCTCAAATGGGAGAGGAACCTCACCAACCTTGCCTTGGGCCTCATGCACCAATCCTTTCTGGGTTTTTTGCAGGCACAGCAGCTCAGAACTAGGCAGGAGAGGTTTCACAAGTGCACCCACTCCAGAAGAGCAGTACAAAAGCCCACACCTGAGATGCACAGTCCAGTGACCAGCTCATGGCTCGGGAACAGCAGCCACATGTTACTCTTGACACATGTAAATCCCTTGAAAAGACCCATGTTCCACTCGTGGCACTCACAATTTGGGATCATTTGGGATCCCCTGAGGCTTCTTGTTGTGCTTGGGACCTGCCCGACAAGGGAGCTCTTATGAACCTATCTGAAACCGCTGTCTTTCACACCCAAGAAAATACAGTGAATGAATTATTCATTACAATGCTACCGACTTCTTCCACAACCACAGAACCTGACACCCAAGTTTTTAATTAAATGAGATGTAAAGAAGGTTGTTTTGTTTTGTTTTGTTTTAATTAAGAAACTAAATTTCTTCTTGGTTTGACCCTGGTCTGCTTCAACAGAAAACAGCTGCAACGACAGCAGTAAGAATGCTTGGGACTTAAATTTAGCCATGTTTCACACAGCCCTGGTAACATCTCATTTTTTATTTCTATAACCTTAATTGAATAATGCAAACTTCTGAAACTCATTTTCTTGACTCTTTTTCAAGTTCATTCAGAAAACACTCTACAATGAACTTTATGTGAAGGCATCAATATCAAAGAGAAAATCTCACAGCACCTCATGCCTTTCTGGCCACCCATCTGGCTTGTGGAGCTTTCACCTGAACTCACTGCCTCCCAAAGAAAGTAAGGAAAAAATTTGATGCTAGTGCCTAAAAATCTGTGGCACCCAAATAATTTCTCTGAACTTGTGTAATCACTCAAACATTACCTCATCTACTCAGCATTGTTTAGCTTCTCTTGACAAGAATAACATGCTCTCATGTGATATAAAGAAGGAAAGTTTCAGGTATATAAGCTGCACACCTTAGCACAGTTACATGCACTTCCACAGGCCAAACACTTGTGGAAGCGTTTAAGAGGCATAAATTTTGTCACAAAAGAAAATTAAGTACCGAGGTCACTTTCGGCATGCCCGTGATGCCTGAGTAGGAAGAAAGGATGTACCAATTCCTGTGGTGGGACCACTCTGTGTTGAACACATTGACAGATGTTTCAACAAAGCTTTGTTAGTGTGATGTAAGAAAGGAGAACAGGGGTGGCACAGACAGTACACCCATGTGCAAAAGGCTGTTGCAGGCAGGATGGGGCAATCTGTCTGTCATGTCCATGTGAAGAAACAGGGAGAGCACATGAATAGGATAGATATGTGTTAGGTTAGCTGCTGCTGGAAGTCTGTGAGTGCACATTACACAGATTGCTTCAAGAATAACTGTGTTGGCCTTGGGGAGGAAACAGGGACTGGAAAAGCCCTTGAGATGAGCCTTTATGACCCTACAACCCTTACTATGACCAGGCAAAAGAGCCTCTCTCTTCAGATGCAGCACTAGGCTAACATGGCTTTGGCCTCTGGCCACTTGCACCCAGCTGTTGAGGGTAAACCCAAACTAGAGGGCTGGATGTTCTCATTGACATTTGCCTTCAAAAATCTCCCACAATATTTGAAGGAACCCCACAAAATTACCACAACCAAAGCCTGTGCAAAAACATTAAACCAGACCAATTTATCGCTATGATCTCTTTGACTACACTTCCTTCCTCGATATTAATTCTTAAAGGAAACCAGTGATTGTGATGTTTATAAGGAGTGGCCCTGGCCATGCTGAAGTTTCTAAGACGCAATCCCACAGGGACAAATCCTTTTCTCTGCCTCACACCCTGCTCCCTGCAGGCAGGAGGAACACCCACTCACCCAGTCCCTGCCTTACCTCTTCCTGTGGCTGCCTTGCTCAGCCACGGACCAGCAGCTCTGAGGAAGAGTCCCTCTCTCAGCTGCTCTCCTCCAGCAGAGCTGAAGGCTAAGGAGCACACGTGCCATGGAGGAGCTCTGAGGATGTATTTGTGGGAGAAGGCAGGAGGCAGTGGGGCGACGGGAAGGTGCATCAACCTGCTCTGGGAAGCCAAAAATGTCTTCTCATGGCTCTGGTTATCCCCACTTTATAGCCAGTCAGTCCTGCATTCCTCACATACCCACCATTCCCAGAGAAACTGTAGCAAAGGCCATTGGTGTTTCTAAAAATGGAACGGTTAGAAATGCGCGAAAAATAGAATTCCTGCTTTTAAAATAAAAGCTGACTTGTCCCTAATACAAAGCATGCAGCCCAGTGGCTCCAGAACAAACACTTCACAAAGGAAGAAGGGGACTTGAAAAGACTTTCGGCCTCAGTGCTGGCCTAAAGTTTATATCCACACTAATCAGATCCTGTAATCCTCATTATCAATCACTGGCATTATTGGAGTCATCCCCAAATACCCATTTTAGGAAAAGGATTTGCTTAGACTTAAATGTTAAGAATGTTGTGAATAAGGATACATCTAAAGAACAATTACTTCACTGAGGATGTGGCACTCTAGTCTGGTGGGAACCTATTCTGAAAGTTCAGTGTTTTAAGCTGTTAGAAGAAAATACACTTCTGGAGCTCTGGTTGTGCATTTATGGTGCACACAGGGAAGCAGGAGAAAGCATATGTTCTCCTCCTGCTGCACCTAACTCAGAGGGGACCTGAGGGCCAGCTCGGTGAGCACCATGTCGAATACCTCCATTTCCAGGGGGAATACACAGAACTGGGAGGCTGGCTCCCACTGTCAGATCTGCAAGGTCTGATCCCGGCAACGAAACCTGGTGCCAGGTTCTCTCCACACAAGAACTGCATCTTGTGTTTTTGAGATCTGCCGCCTGGTTGTGCCAGGAATCTAAAGTCACAAAGTCAGAATTAACCTGTGTCACTGGGTGTTAGCTGTGGAGCACCCCACACTGATGGAGCACCCGGAGCCACGCTCCTGGCTGTAGCCTGGCACAGACACTCCCTGCCTAACACCCAAGGTTCCAGAGAGAGAGACACTGGGGACGTCTGCCTGAAGGGCTGCTTAGTTATGGTCTTAACACAGCAGACATATTTTGCAGATGATTTAGCATTACACAGCTTGGCAAATGAAATACAGATCAATAGATCATATATATCATCAATAAAATACCCAAAAGGAAGAACCTCCAGAAGTGCTTCCCCTCTGATTGGCAGCAGGCCTGGAGAGGGAGCAACAATACTGCCGGCCACCTCTCCTTCTTTCCAGGTGAGACACCATGGCCAACTGCACATGGGGGGATAGGTTTCACACAAAAAAGACTTTCCATATACATCATGTTAGCAGTTCTCCATGGAATCGCATCAGCATTTCATTGTGTTCAAACCACATCGTATTCAAATCTGTTTTTCCTAAAAGGCTTTCATTGTGCATCACTGTGGGAAATTGCTAATGCAATAAGATTGACATATAGGTTCTTCTGCATGAACATCCGCAGTAATCTGTGCTAATCGAGCCTTCAGTGGCTTGTGAAACCCTGCAAGGGGGGGGAAGGGTGGAGCATCCACAGGGCTTACATCTTGGAGAACTGCAACAAATAAAGAGTGTGGAGGACAGGTAAACACTAATAGTAATGTGATTTATCCACATAAAGATCCAATTCAGTGGCAGGGATTGCTTTGGACGAGGGACCAAGGTCACAAACAACAGCACTGAGGCATTTTCTATGAAAAAAATGTCTGGAGATGGTTGGACTCTCTGTGGAAGTTATTTCACAACAACTGGACTAAGAACAAAAGGAGCAAGAACTTGTCTATCTAGTTCCCTTCTGGGGTGGGGGGGG
>VWZG01006874.1:48817-92756 GCA_013396735.1 Grallaria varia
CCTGCGCCCCCCCGGCCGCGCCGCCCCAGCACACACACGCGCGCTCGCACCCCCGCACTCCCACGCGCGCACACACACACCGTGCACCTCCCAGCGCCCGCACCCTCCGCACGCCGCCCCCTCCCCGCGCTCACCCCTCCGCAGGCGCCGCGTCCTGCCCNAGACACACACACAGACACATGCACATGCACACGCACACAGACACACAGACAGACACACACACAGACACATGCAGACACATATGCACACAGACACACGCCCGCTCCGCTCGCCCCCAGCCCAGCGCTCCCGAGGCGCCGCTATTCCCTCCCCCCGCAGCCCGACGCGAAGTGGTCGCCCCGATCCCTACCCTGCCCTGCCCTGCCCTGCCCTCCCCTGCCCTGCCCTGTAGGGCCGGGGCGGTGTTCCTGTGGGGTCGCCGGGCCGTCCCTGGGCACAGTCTCTGCCGGTGCCCCCGCAGCCGCCCTGTCCCGCGTCCCGTCTCGCAACCCTCCGAGCCCCCCGTGATGGGCACAGAGGCCGAGCGGAGCATGAGGCAGCTTCACCTCCCTCCTGCGCCGCTCTGGGTGCTGTTGCCCTGGCCTCTGGGGATGGGGGACAAAGCCTGGCTGTGGGGAGAGACCTGGACAGTGTCACTCTGGAGCAGCTGGACAGCACAGCTGCTGAGGGGCTTGGGGGTCAGGCTGCACCTTCTCACACCAGGCTGTGCAGGGATCCCATCATTGCACAGGACTGGTCAGAGAACAGCAAACTGCAACTGGGACGAGCGGCAGATGCATCTTCTGCTCCAGAGATTACCTATAAAACCCTCATATTTCTTAGAAGTAACCATCTCTTGCCATGTAGCATGTAGAACTAGGTGTAATAAGGAAGGGCTGAAAGAGACGTATCAGGAAGTCAAGTGGCTTCAAGGATACTAGACATAAAAGCTACTTGCGAAACTGGGGCTCCAGGCAGTGCTAGGAACAGGCACTGGCTGAGCCCACTGTGGCTGCATTGAGGGGTTCCAGTTAAATTGCGCTGAGCCTCTTGAGGTCAATCAATAAACATGCCTGAAGATATCACCCCACTGACATTTTCACCAATTTTTTTTTTTACATTGTAAACATGACAGCAAAGCTAATGTTGTTTGAGTAGACCTCAAAAAGCCACAATGGAATTACAGCCCCACAGCGCAAATTTATCTAAACTCACCCGTATGAGGGTTGTGGTGCAATAAGGAGAGACAATGTAATACCCCAGAATAACTTTGTTTCCCACATTCGCCTGAAACATCTTAAAATACCCGGAACTTCCCTACCGCTGTCTGGTTTCTACAGGAGATTTCTAGACAGAAGAGTGGCAGAAGAGATGCTGTTATTTATAAATCACTGTAAACATTTATAAAGTTCCAGTCATGCAGTCTAACTCGGCATGATTTCAGATTTTACATACATAATGGTGCTGATTTCTAACTGAAGACCTCACACTGTAAACGCTGTACACGGGGACAGGTGGGGTGTCTCAGCTGAGGTGCGGTGTGTAACTCAGTGAGGCATAGCTCTTGATCATGAATCTGAGGGCTCTCATACCCAAGTTCTGCTGGGTCTCACTGCATCTCCTTCAGGTGTTGAAACTGCTGTTTTCTCAATGCCTCTGCTCACAGTTGCTGCGACCAACAAAGTGGTGCAAGGCAAGGTGGGTCTCTTGCCACTCTGGTGAGTGAGATAGCCTGCTGTGCTATCTCCAGTCCATCTTCATGGGCAAGGTTCATTAAAATGCCAGTACTGCTACTGGAGCACTCCCAGACAGTGGGGGATAGCAGCAGAGCCACTGCCGAGATTGATCTGTCAGTTCCTAAAGCTTTACTTTGATTGGAGCTTCCAGTTAAATAAACTATTTGTGAAATGGCTGAATTGCATTCATATTTGTGTGGTGCCAATTTTAACTGTGCCATTATGAAAAAAAGTCTAGCTAACAGAGAATACATGGGTACATATATTACTACAGTTTGATATACTATAGATTATAAAGCAGTCAACAATTGTTTTGCATACAGCTGTATTTCAGATCATGTGGCATGTGCGCATAGAAGTTTTATTATGATAGCTGAATATATGCTCCTGTTACCTGTGATCTGCTAAACCCTTTGAACTATGTGTCTTCTCAGGAGCAGGGCTCAAATGTCCCACATCTCTTTCCCCCTCACTCCAGATGCGCTTTCAGACCCATCCCTCATTCCAAATCTTTTTCTGCGTGGCTTTCAAATCCTGTGTCCTCTTCATAAGGCTCTGCTCCTCCTGCCAGGGTGACTCATCACCTCTCACTCCTCTGCACCGCCTGGGTTCTGCTAATTTAATTTCTCATTTGCCATTATCCCTCTTGAGTGCCTCATTTCCCATCCTGCCCCCTGTAAATGCCCTCCCTTGGTCTGCTCATGATGTAACTTATCTTTTCAAATCCAGTCCTGTAAAACATGGACCAACCTTCTTTAATCATAAACAAAAACCTGATGTGAGAGTATTCTCCTTATTTTGGTCTGCCTTTTATCATTTTATGCTGGATAGCTATGTAAAGAAAATCATCAACTAAAAGGTTAAGTAGAAAATAGTAAAGACTAAATGTAGCTGTTAAAGAGAAGGAAGCATTCTAGTTCCTTTTAGCACTGAAACTGTGTGAAACACATAGAATAACATGAATTTTCCACTTGGAGAGAACTGCAAGTTCCTAAGAGTTGTAAATCTATTGACTCTGCATGTGCCACTCCAGGGCTTCACTGAAGTGCTGGTACCGTCCTGCACCGAACAAGGAATAGCTGTTACAGCAGCAGTGTCATGTGCTGCGTGATGGAGATACCTCAAACGGCTCTAAGTGTGCTGCTGCAGGCGCTAGAAGACTTCTAGCCACTGTATCATGGAGTTACTGAGTGAGTTTGATTTTCCTCAAGGGCTTTCTCCAGGCAAAGACACAGCAGGCACTTGCCTCTGGCAGCAGATTTTCGAGAACAGCAACATAGCTGTGGTTCTGTTGCCCGCTTTGCCTGTGCCGGAGCCCTGGAAAGTGAGGGCTGTTCCTGTGTTGCAAGGTGGAGTCAGACATGCAGGGCAGAGTTGCCAAGGAGAAGCTGACTATTGAAGCAGCGGCAATCACCGTCTCACTCCCTCAGTGGGTGCCTGAACAATGAGCCCAAACCCTGCCGGGATGCCTAGGTCCACATCTTTTGACTCCCCTTCCCAGGATAGGACACAGCCAGTCCCAATCCCTCACCCTGGGGTTTGACTAAGTTTGATGTCTCTTGTGGGGTCTAGAAGCTTGGAGCTTGCTCAGTTTACCCTGCTTCTTATTCACAGACAGTTTGGATATCTCAGTATCTTAACTAAAGTCTGGTCAGTTTGGATACATCTGCATCAGTTTTAAAAATAAACACTTGAACTATCAGGGAGTCTTCTGCCACACATCCTTTCCAGCACAAGCAGGATAAAACATTTGGTTTTTACAAACACATTTCATGCTACTCACATCAATTTTCCTGCATGTTTTGTGGCTTAAGATGCTAATTCTCAGAAGAAGAGCAGGTGGAAAAGGCAGCTGCAATCTTGTGCAACATGTTGGTGAATGTGGCATTGCAGAGACTGTGGTGGGCAGCTGGGTTCTGTGTTCCCTCACAGGAAAGGCATTACAATTGCTCATCTCACTGGTCTTTGCTTCAGATTCTAAAAGTGAAGCTATAAATCCAGAGAGGCAGAAGAAGGAGGTAGGCAAGTAGGTCTGGAGGTGTGGGCCTAAAGGGAGACAGGGAAAAAAGGGAATCAGCAGTAGAGTGGATGTGTACCAAGGATCACCTGAGCAGACTGTAAAACAGTAGTTCAAAAATACTGGAGACATAGAGGTGAGCAGGCTGAGTGGATTCAGGTGCTGCTACCAGGTTGTGGATTTCAACTCTTTTGGGTGAGACGACCAGGAAGATCTAAAATCTATAATTTATCTTCTCAGCACTTTTCATCCAGAGTTGAAAGAGATGTCAAAAAGTGAATGAGCATACTGTGATATGGACAAATGAACTTCAAACAGCTTTGGTAACTTTCATTTACCAACTGAAAAAGACTCAGGAAAACATTTGGCCAGGTTACTACAGTTTTCAGAAGTGTAAAGGATAATTTCCTACCCAGAGCTGTAATTGAGCTGAAGATTTTTGTTAATTTGTGTATGTAAGTACCTGCTGAAGCAGCTGCACAAGAATGAAATAATATTATTTGTGATTAAAGATTTTGGGGGCAGATTATGCTCTGAGCTAAAACCCCATAAATTTTAAGGAATTCCAGTGAAATTTGTCATCATCTTATTATATCAAAGCTTCTTAGACTCCCTGGGTTTTTTCCTTTATTTGATCCAGGCTTGGCTTTAATTCACTGAAGTTTTTAATGCATTGAGATCTGGCTTGTTATTCATGCTGAGTTTGTTATCTGCTGCAGAGAATATGACTTGAGATGCTCAGAACAGGATGATGGTTGGGGCGTCTTTTTATTCCAAGAGATGTGGATTGACCATAGATTTGCTGAGATTTGTTTGAAGTACAAGATCTTTCAGTAGATAGTCTGCTACTTTCTCATCAAGATTATGAGACCATGTGGAGGAAGAGGTCAGAGACAACCTACTTTTGTAATCCATGTTCTTTTTGCATAGCAGTGTTGATTACTTAGTAAACCTTAGAAGGTAAACTCTAGAAGGATTCTATTTCCACCCTTTTTAGCCAGCACGAAATGTGGCTGAAATGTGTAATAAATCGCTTCCCTGGTGTTTGCTTGACCTGGATGAAATATTTATGTGCCTCTGGCTCAGCTGGCATTGGCTCAAGAACCGCTGTAATCCCCTGCCTTCACTTCACCTTTTGTACTTCACACCTAATGTTGGAAAGAATCAGATGAACTGTCAGCCATTTTATCTAAGTCGATTCTTTATCTTACTAACCTGAACAGTTTTCTTGTTGTTGATGATTTGCTTGGATGAAAAGAAACAGTGTGGAAAAGAAACAGTGTGTAAAGCTTCATAAAAGGTACTAATGAATCGCTGTCCTCTGGCTTCACATACACACAGAGGTCCCAGGATTTTCCTGAATGTGGCAGCAAAGCCAACAGCTATGCTTGAGCTAGAGCAAGTCTTCTGGAAAAAGAGATTTTGAAATCTGTAGCGATGGAAAACCCATTACAAGCCTTGCTAAGTTGTTCCGTGGTTAGGCTTATCCTTGGCTGTAAAGAAAAATGGCTTTCTCTGCTCTGAATTTTTCTAGCTTCAGCAACCAGCAGTTTGATTTTGTGTCTTTACACATGACACTAGAAGTTCATTATTACATGTCTGTCCCTTTACAGCCCATGCTTATGCTACCTTTTTGTTCATACACTTGGCAATGGCCATTAAGCGTCAGGTGATTACATCATCCTAAGAGTTGCTAGGCCCTCCTTTGAGACCTTTCCAAATTCTTAAAATCTTCTTGAATTGTGGACATCAAGAACCAGGCTTCTCCAGCTCTACCAGACATCAGGGGACATATGCAGAGCACAGTCAACTTTGTTAAACTTTTATGCCTTTATTTCAACCTGTAGACATCACAATGGCATTTAATAATTTTGGCTTGTGCTGAGATGGAGCCCAAGATTTATTTAGATTCCAGGTTAGACTGCCCATCTTCTCATACCTCAAACTGCAAACATTCTTCATGCCAGCATGTTGCCTTACTTTAAGTGTGCAGAAACATGTGCTGTTTCCTTGTGCCAGGCTTCCAAGCAAGTACTGGAATAACTTCCCCATGGATGAAGGAGAAACTCTCCCTCTGAAGAGTATATTAAGCAAAAATCTGTCAGAACAGCTAGTCCTTCCTTGCAGATGGGAGAGATGGAGTGGCCTTGAGGTCCTCACCTGCCCTATTGACAATATAACTACGTAATCTCTTTAATTTTTTTCTCTTCCCTTTTCAACAATGCCATAATTTGTGTAATTGGCAAAGTTCTCAGTAACAACTTCATAGATTGGTTTGCGTCATTGTTAAAAACATAGTTAAATACTGTTGGGTCAAGTAATTATCTCTTTGAGCCCTCATTAAAAACTCATAAAGCTGATAAAATTTTCCTCATTTATGGTGACATTTTCAGACCTAGGAACTAGTCAGTTTTTAATCAATGTAGCATAATGCAAATTCAATACAACTTGCATTAATTTCCTAATTAAAATGTCAGGTAGCATGAGGCTGAATACCTCTGAAAAGTATGTAGTATCAAACTCATTTCCTTTACCAGCTAATCTTTTAATTCAGTTTTAATTTCACCAGATATATTTGTTGAGTGGTGGTACTTACATTGTCCTCCCTTAGTTCTTTAGTGACGATGACCTGTGTTAACTGTTCCACTGTTTAACCTGGAATTGTTTTTAGCTCTGAAAGACCTCTAATCATACCATATATTCCATATATCTCAAAATGCTGATATAGTATTATCTGTCTTCCACTTTAATGTTCCTAGCTTTTCAAAATCTGTTGAAGTAGCATGCATTGGTCAGAGAGCTCCTTAGCACTCACATTTAAAATTTTTGAGAGCGAGGTGTCAGGACCAGGTGATTTCAAAGTGTCTTAAGTTAGGATTTGTTTTTTAACATAATCTTTGGTTATTGTTAAAATGGAAAATATGTTACTACCTTTCAGTATAAATAATTTATCATTTAACTTTTTTTTTCCCAGATACTTTTTGAAATCTTTGCTTTATTATTCTCAGTTCCATCATTTCCACCTAGTACTGATACAAATAATTGTTTGAATTACTTTAACTTCTGGAATGTTTAACTCCTTTCTTACTGTTACTTCTGCTAGCCAGGGATTTATCCTCCTTGCTGATTTTTTTTCCTAAAATCGCTATTTCTTTTTTGTCTCCTGTGTTTTATAGAATATATTTGCATTCATACTCATTCTGAGTCTGTCTGTTCCCTGTTAACCAGAACAGCCTCCGTTCTCAGTTGGATTGTGGTTTTGAAAGCATCCCCTAGAATGTTTTAAGCAGTTTCTAATTATTATTCCTTTTTCTATTTATTTTCTTTATTTTCAGCAGATTTATGTTTTAACTGTTTTCAGCTTTGTGAGACTGGATGGCTGTTTTTTTTGTGGAGGTTTTTTTTTATTATTTCCAAGAACTGATATAGCTGCCTGAACTGCCTTCTGGCCACACATCACAAATGCAAGCAAGTGACAATACCATGCACTTGAGCAATCTCTATAATTTAGTGATAGATTTCTCTACCAATCAGGACTAAGTCTAACATATATTCCTTTCATGTTAGATGCTGAATTTTTGAGGCCGGGGAAGCCTTTCTTAGTGAGCAGAACTTTTCACAAGAAACTATTGACCTGACAGGATATCATTCCTGACCCTTCCTGGAAGTAGATTTGAAGTGAGTCTGTGCAGAGATTTTTCACTTGGCCATGCTGTCAGTGAAGAAGAGGTATGAAGAAGATAAGCAGGTTTTGGAAATACTGAGTGGGGTCATCTTGACATGCTAATTTCAGTTCTGATGTGCCTGCCTTCATTTGAAACTCAGCTTAAACTGTTCCACTCTACAAGTACCTGAAAGGAGGCTGTAGCAAGGTAGGGCTTGGCCTCTTCTCCTGGGCAACTAGCAACAGGAAAGGGGAAATGGTCTCACCCTGCACAAGGGGAGGTTCAGACTGGATATTAGAAAAAAAAATTCACTGATAGAGTGGTTAGGCATTGGAACAGGCTCCCTGGGAAGTGGTGGAGTCACCGTCCCTGGAAGTGTTCACACACCAAAAAGGTGTGGCAGTTTTTGATGTGGTCTAGTGGGCATGGTAGTATTCAGATGAAAGTTTGACTTGGTGATCTTGGAGGTCTTTTTCAACCTTATTGATTCTATGATTCTATTATCTCAGAACTGGTCCATTAAGGACATGAACTTGTTGGAGTGAGTCCAGAGGAAGGCCATGAAGAAGATCAGAATGCTGGAGCACCTATCCTATGAAGACAGGCTGAGAGAGCTGGGGTTGTCCAGCCTGGAGAAGTCTCTGGGTAGACCTTAGAGCAGCCTTCCAGTGCCTGCAAGAAAGCTGGAGAAGAACATTTTGTAAGGACATGAAGTGATAGGACAAGGGGGAATGGCTGTAAACTGACAGAGTTACAGGTCTAGACTGGATATTAGGAAGAAATTCTTTACGTGAGGAAGGGGAGGCATTGGCACAGGTTGCCCAGAGAAGCTGTGGATGCCCCATCCCTGGAAATGTTCAAGGCCAGGTTGGATGGAGCTCTGACCGAGCAACCTGGTCTAGTGAAAGGTGGATGGTGTCCCTGCCCATGGCATTTAAGGTCCCTTCCAACACAAACCATTCTGGGATTCTATGAGTCTGTGATCTACAGAAGTTTGGTGCACATAGACACAAAATACTTTTTTCTGTGTAATGTCAAAGGATGTACTTACAGAAGCATTCTGTTTGTCATCCATGCCACCATCTCTCACCACGTTTTATCGTTAACTGCCCTAGTGCAGCAGTAATCCCTAAAATGGCCTTGTGTGTTGTGCTTACTTAGAAGGGATGGTTATTTCGATTTTCACATGCTTATATGGTTTCTTCATATTCTTGTAGAAAGGGAAAAGAATGGTCACAACAACAGGCCAGTAATTCCCCTCACCTGTTTTTTTTTTTCCATGGACTTACAAGCTCATTAACAAATGCCTCAAAACAGAGATTGTAAAGATGTGTTTTCATTTTCTGAGAAAGCCCATCTTGGAATGTCATTTGAAACTCTCTTCACTAAATGGTGTCCTTGGCCTTCCCTCTCCAGATGAAAACATGAAATGTTCACAATTAATGTTGATGGCAAACATCTCCTTAATAATATTTTATTTTAAAACACTCCCACAGTTGAAACAAAGACAGTATATATACTTGCCAGGAGAGAAAAAAAGACATCTTTATTAACTAGACTATTTAAAACTCAAAATATAAAAAGAGTCAAAAACCTCCAGTGATATCTGACAGACAGGAACATCGTGCTGATAGGCACAGCTTATTTGTTCAGTGTTGGCATTAAAGCAGGATGCAGTTAGAAGGGAAAATGCCATTTGTATTAGAAAACTCAATGTACTTTAATTAAAAACTTGATTTATATGGATCAGATTTATCTGTATTTTCATTATCTGGCAGAAGTAAGAAGAACCTCATAAACTTATAGTTGCTTCAAGCAATAGGGGTCAAGCAATGCATCATTTTACCATGTGTTTGCTTTAAAACAAGTTGGGTAGTGACTGAATATTTTGCTTACGAGTTCCAAGAAGGAGACCATGGCACTCCAATCCACTTCTTGTAAATATGTTAACAGCCGTTGTCTTGGACATCATAAGGTTATTACTGCTCCATAGGACCAGCAGCAAGAGTGTGTTTGGAGGTCTGTACCTTTCAAGGGGAGATGCATTTGGTAATTTATTCCCTGATTTAAGGTTAACTGCAGTTCATAGGAACCACTACCATTTTCATTGTTATAGATCAAGCAGTTATTAAGTCAGGACTGCAAGACTAAGCATGTGATAAATTCACTCCACTGGGAATCACCTGGCAGCAAATACCAGGCCTCACATTTAACCAAATTATCAGAAAAGCTGAGATACATGAAGATCTGTTTTACTGTGTATATGTTCAGTGACTATTAGACATCCAAAATGTAGAAATCTTAAAGAATATTTTTATACCTACAAACATTTTTAACCCACTCAATGCTTAGGATGAAATACTTTGAGATAGTGCATTATTCTTACAGTCTTCCAGTCCTATAACAAAAAAACCCAAAACAAACCAAAACAGAAATAGGGATGGGGGAAGAAGCTATTTCTTATGGGGAAGAAGTAGCTATTTCTTATAGAGGAAAATAGATCAACACCTAAAGAGGTGCCACTAAAACATACCGGTAGGTATATCACTACATGAATTTCAGACAGAAAAGTATTTATTCCTTAAGTCATAAAACAGCTGGTTATTTTCTAGAGTCTTACCACATTTGCATTACAAAGAGTGATACATATACTGTTGCCTTTCCATGATGCCTCTTCATCTTTTCCCACCCTCCAGACAAAATTCCAGAAAAATTTCTTCATTCCTTCCATACAGACATCTGCCCAACTGTAAAATGGACCTTTTTTGTTGTTTTGTGGCTTCCAAAATTTCACTTCCCTCTATCACAGGACTTAAAGGCACCATATTCTACAATCTAACACATTTAGATTCAGTGAAACTCCATGTTACTGCACACTAATGTAATAATGAGAAATGTAATTAAAGTCACTACTACACTAACATCTTATCGGAATGCACAATGAAGATAAACTTGCTTATTCCAGAGACAGAGGGCTTATTGCATAGGAAGCAGTTTGTTCTGATGGATTCTTTGATCTACAACCAGTATCTTTGTTAACTGGAGGGGTGGGGAAGGGCTTAGTATATATTGCCACATTTTCCCTCAGCTGCCAAGGGGAGAATAATTAAAAATAAAGGGGGCTTCAGGATCAAAGAAATGGAAAAAGTTACGCTGTCTAGTGAACAGGCTGAGGGAAAAATTTTTTTGGACAGATCTTCTTTAGTAAATATTTAGAAAGTGCAGATGCTGAATAAACACCTCGTTTAGCTACAGACTTCAGCAGAACAATTACTGTATTAAAAAAAATCAAAAGACTCAAAAATAAAACCAGGTTGGTGGCAAGTATGTAAACTGTGTACAGAAAGACCACAACTATGCACAAGGTATCAGGTTTTCTTCATAAAGGGCAAGAAATTGCTCTGAGTCATCACTCCATATTTTGTACACAAATGAGACTGGATGGCAACTGAAAGCCTCAGAGAAGGCTCAGAAGTCAGTCCCTGGGAACTGGATGAGATATTTTCAGCAAACTGGCCCTTGGCACAGTGTATCTCAAACTGGGACGTCCAACTAGCTCCAGTCTCTTCCAAAGGAGGCACTAACAAGCACAGGGAAATGGAGAAGAAAAGGAATGATTTCTTTTTTCTGCTTAAGGCTTGCAAAAGCTGGAGCACAACATTAATTGTTTATTCCAAAGACTTAAACACTCAGTGCAAGGGTCCATGTTTGCAGAGTCCAAGTGGAAATGACTCAGTATGCTAAAAAGAGCAGGCTGTCCTGTTGTAATTCACATAATTAAAATATTCTGCCTAAATGCGTTACATCTACCCACACACATCAAAGGCTTGTGTTTCCTCAAATTCTCCATTTACATTTAGGAAAGCCAGAGTTCTTAAGCTCTTATGAGAGAGAAAATGTGATGTGGTCTGGGCATCTCTGCCTTGGTATGGATAACAAATCACAACACCGTGTAAAATAACAGGTCCCAGGCAAAGATGCCTTATATTCAATACATACTGCAGCACCACCACTGCTCTGTTACCCTTTGCTGTATTAAGGGCTCCATGTCTACTTCAGTTTGTACATCAGCCTGTACTAACATGTGCCCGCATTAGGGCATCTAGGGCCTCCAATGACCAACAGGCAACCCAGCTGTGTAGGAAAACTGGGTTGCAGGTGTTAAGGAATCAGGAGGAATTTGTGTCCTAGCTGGTATACTTTTTAATGTTTTCTGAGGATGAGTGATTTTTGGTTTACTTACTTTTTGAAGGTTGTGTGGGGAAGCTGTGGGAAGTACAGGGCTGCCCAGAAGGGTGGCACTTCTGATGTGAATGGGGCAAGGGCCTGCTGTGCCACTGTTGGCATTTTAATGGGGCTGCCCTTTTCCTCTGTGGCTTTAGATAAAATTGATGAAGACTTTCTTTACCAGCCTGTATGAGATATTTGCTGTCTTGCCTGGCAGCCCCAAGGGGTGGAGAATGCAGGTTGAGAGGCTGCAGTTTAGGATTCAGAGATCCTGACATGGGAAGAGCAGCCCCTGTGGGCTTTGGACCAGTAATATGACAGTCACAGTCTACTGAAAGCAATGAGGAGCAAGCAGTAATTCTTGTCTGAGCTGCTTGCACAGTGAATAATCAGTACTGGGGTAGTTGCAGCCTTGCGAGGCTTTGCTGGGAAGAGAGATGAAGAGGGAAGATGAGGGGCAGGCACTTAATGCTTGTTGTACCTCTTGTATCATGCCCAGAAGGCTGAATGATATGAGCAAGAAGAATGACCAAAGGCTTTAGAAGAATAGGTGGATGCTATTTTCCCTTTATAGCCCAGCTGTGCCTACAGCGGAGATAGTATTGGGTCAAGGGTGCTAAGAACGTGAAAAGAGTGAGGGCTAGGGGCCAGAGTGTGGTGGTGTTACCCCCTCCATCTCTAGATGCCAGGTCAGATCTTTGCCTTGGGTTAGGGGGCTGACCATGTGATGGATAGTGTCAGGACTCTTCTGGTATGGGCAGCCCCTCCAAAACCTGGAGTCTGTCACCTGGCCCATATTCTTCTTGGCTAGAGCAACTTCTCCCTTCAGGTTTCTTTTAAGATAATTTGGTACTTTCAGTGGGCTGGTGCTATTTACTGGGTTATTGTACTGTGCATCCTGTGAAGACGAGATTATGACTGACTACTGTAAACAACTACCACATAGTTCAGGCGATGAAGAAACGAGACCATGAACTGAGTGTATTTTAGAAAAATTTCCTTGTTCAGTATTTTCCCCATGATGTTTCCAGTCTAGCTTTCTCTAGCGGAAGTAACCAATCATTCTGTTGCATTTAGTCTTATGCTACAAAACATCAGATTTCTAGTTAATTATGTCTTAATAAAGAGTTGGGGAATTGACCTCATTTCCACAACATGGCTGTACAATCCCTTTTTGGTAAAGATTTGGTGATGGATATAGCAGTTCTCTCTGCCTGCTTAGTCCCTCAGCTGAAAGTTGTTGAGCACAAGAAATGGTCACAGTGGGCTGATTCTCACAGTGTAAGGCAGGTGGCTGGACAAGGCTGGGTGCTCCCACGGGGGGGTGAGTGCAATGTTTGTGTGTGTCTCTACGATGGTCTCTAGCTGATGAATGCAGGACTGCCCTCAGTTGGGACCAGTCCACCTTCCCTTGCTATGGCTTCTTGTCCCTTCCCTGGCACAGGCATTTGTAATTCAGTCTTCATGTGGGGAGTTCGATAGGGGAAGGTCCAGCTGAAAATGAAGCATGCTTCAAATGAACAGCTGGGCACATGCTGATGTAGGTGTGGTTGTGCAGTAGTGAGGTGACGGAAGAGCTGAGAATAACAAACAAGAAGATCATGACCCAACCTTACAGCAGTGGGGGAACCTTATGTAGGCTATCTCTTCATGGTCTGGGGGCTCCATATGCCTCTGCATGGCAATTTCTGGGTTTGTTTTAATGTGTGTAGGAGAAAGCCATTTGGAGTCAGCTGCCAGAAAACACACAATACGTTTGAAATGTGTGCTTCTAGAGGCAGTTGACTCAGGGCTTCACAAGGAACTTGCACCTCTTTGTAGGAGAACGAGCACTAGACCATCTTCTGAGAAAGGTAGGAAGTGGGGACTATGTTACCACAACACCATAATGGTTACAAATGGAGCAGAGGGGTTCTGAGTCCTGCTTTGCTTAAAGGAATTTATTCTGTGGTACCTCCTTTCTGGAATAGCCACTGAGCTATGGAAAGGTTTAACATAAGGCCACCGAACTTTATTTGAAATTGGGCCACGGTTCAGCAAGGAGTGCAAGACTCTTGAGGACACAGGCTAAGTGGAGACGTGCACACCCTCCTTTTTAACAGAGGAATGTGTCTGAAAATGGGAAGTCTTCGTTCTAGTCCATGTGCTGGAAACTGCTTCACAACACTTGCCTGAGAAGCCATTGAATAAAATGCCTCCACAGCACTGGAAACAAGACAGAGGACTCCTTTCCCAAGAGGCATTTAAACTTTTCATTGGAAAAGATTTAAACTTGTCATTGGACATATTTTGTCAGCAATGATTTTATTAGTGGCTATTAATCATGTGCCTTACTGTGGCATTCACATTTCAAGTCATTAGCCTTTTATTTTCTGGCAAAAAGGTAGTAGATCTGTAAGAGTGACTGTTCCCTGCTGTTGAGACAGCCATGGCATCATAAAACTTGAGAAGCCTTGCACTAATGTCATCAATCTACTAAATGACAGTTATATTTGAATATTGTATGCATCTATAATGCCTCACAATAGAAAACAAAATATTGGTAGCGCTACTGTGTTCTGGCTCTAATCCAGCATTTGGTGAGTTCCTTGTATGAAACTACTTCTATGCTGCAAACCCTTCTTCTACTTGAAGGTCTGTTCCCTCAGACTTAGTGGTGCTTATCAAGCAAAAATGGTGTGTTGCCACATAACATTCTGATGTCACGTTTGCATCTTAGCAAAATGACAACTTTTTTTTTTTTAATTACATTATCTCTTCGATATGAAAGATAATGTTTTCCACTGGCTTTACATCCAGTGAATGTCTCCCATAAACTCTTTTGCTGTGTTAAGCAAAGTCCTGGGAAATATGAGGTAATTTAAGTTCTTTAGTGTGATGCTGATTACAAAGGCAACATCCATCTTAGTTGCACTGCTCACTGCAGTCTCTTCTCTTCTTCAAGAATGAAGAATTAATCTCTAAAGGACACAGTCCCATCTAGAAAGACTGTATGGGATTCAACCCTGGGTGACTATAAATGCAGATTAAATTGGAGGCAAAATGTTGAAAAGTCTGTGGCAGAAACATGGAAAGAACAAAGCTTTGGCAGAACTAAGAATGTGAGTTTCCTAAGAAACTTTTAGGGTCCTTGTAAATATTATCTAGGCACAGATGAGAACAGCAGTCCTAGTCCTGAATTTTCCTAGTTCTTAAATATCTGACTGAGTGGAGTAGAGGTTTTACAAATGACCATTCTGCAAATGTTTCCCCCAAACATCTTGCTTGATGGAAAAATAAAAGCTCTTGCACATTGCTCAAACTTGTGCAGTTATAATATGCATTAGATTTGCACTTAGTAGCAAAGATGGTATTCTGCCCAAAGTAATCTCTGTGAATAATAAAGTCTTTAAAGTCTTTAAAGAAGGGGACATAATTGCTTGGTGTTGACTGCACACCTACAGAACTATATACCTACTGCTTACATTAATAGAGAACATCTTCGGAGGAGAGGAGCTAAAACCCCAGGATTTTTAGTGCAGTCTGCAGGCAGGGTAATTGGGGTCCCAGGTAATCAAGAAAATGACTTCATATCCCGTGTTGAAAGTTTGCTGTTCACAGAGAGGAGCTTCTGTTCTAACATATTAAAAACTTATTTCCACGGGAAACTTCAGTAGGGGGTTTTTGAGGATAAATAAATTATCATGCCCATCTTCCACATTAGGGCTAGACTGATGTACTGTAAAATCTTGAGTAAACCAGGAATAGCCAGGAAGAGAAAGAATGCTTCATTATTTTACAACCCAGAGAAATCATTACATGTGAAATTAGATTCTTGTAACCATGCAGGTCTGTTCAAGACACTCCTGAAATTCCTTCATGGTGATGGAGGGCACACACAGCAAGATCAATCTTCCCTCACTCCTTTCTCCAAAACCTTTCCATAGGGGAGGCAGAGCATCCACAGTTTCAGGGAATGGAGGGGGCCTTACGCTGAATTTTTCCTCCTTCAGTTTTCTCAGTGTAAGATGCAACAACATTCTCTCACCTTTGAATGATTGTTCAGGTGTAAAAAATTTCTGAGGTACCTGAGCAATGACCCTGCATTTGGGATTTTACCACAATTCTCTTCTATTCTGTGGAGAAGATGATGTCCAGGATATGAAATTGGCTCTTCTTTGGTTATTGTGAGGCTTAGGAAAGCAATGACAAGTATTTTAAAGACAACCATCACATGTGTAGACAAAATGGCAAGTAACATCTCCACTCTGCACTATTTCTGTAGAATCTGACAGATTAGAGCATTCCTTATTCTTTGTTTAATACTTAGAGACGAATGAGTCTATTAAGTTGTCTAGCTGTGTTTATTCATTTTGGTAAACAGACTTTTCCAGTAATTAATTTATTTTATAAGTGAACTGAAAAGTTCCAGATTTCTTCTGCCACGGGATCACTATATGCAGATATGAATGCAGGAAAACATGAACAGTGCATGCAGAAGTTGCTTCAAACTAGTATATTCTTGTGCAGTCAATCATCCTTTTTTTTTTTCCCCCCTCTAGCTTTCCAGAAAATAATGAAATGAAATTACTTGCTGTCTCCTTTATGAAAATAACTGGTCTTTTCTGTAGTCCCATTGCAGCACTCCTGCAGAAAGCTGTTTTTTCCTTCTTTTCCTGTTCCTATGGAGCATTTTATTGAGAAAATATATTGTCAAGAATAGTAAAATCAGACATAACATCAGAAAACATTTTTGTGAGACCAGAATTTTACTGTTTGATGAAAACCCAGTAATGGTTGTTCTAACCTCATCTGTGCTTAAGCTTTTATTATCGTGAAACCTTCTAGCAGGCAGAACTTAGCCAGATCTGTAAAACAACCAAATGGATAGCTGACACAGTCAATTACCATTTCCAAAATGTATGACTTGGCTTAAAGACTGGAAGATGGCCATGGATATGGTTTTGGTTGTTTTTTGGCAATAAGATATGAAAGTTATCAGCAGTTCTGTTGTTGAGACCTTAAATGGCATCAGACCTCGTCAGCCAAAAAGAGTTAGAAATTCCTTGTGGTTTTGACCTTGTTCCTAGTTTGACAGATGATTGAGAGTATGCAGCGGGTGGTTTGTGACAGCCTGTACAACTGAGGTTGTACTGTGGCTATTGGGTGAATTCCATCCTCGACATAATTAGCCAAACCTTTCTCTACTCTACAAAGATAGGAAGATAAGGATTTGTCCCACACATGGAAGGCTGCTTTCCAGAGACCATGCAAAGAGAATTTGCCAAAACTGTTTGCAGAACTAAATGATTCTTCATCATCCTGTGGTTCAACTAGCTCTTCTGATCTCCGGTCCAAAAACTGACACTCACTAATTCCCTTTGTTTTGTAATGGGATCTTTATACAGCTTCAGAATAACCCCAGACAAAACATGAAAACATGGCAAAAACCAGATGGGAATGCCATAGTTAATGCCACCTCATTCTTCAAGATTGTTGCATAGAACATATCAGCGACAAATGTCTGGATTCAGCCTAGATATTGAAGTTCACTCTGCTAAAGTCACAAATTGATCAAAGTTCAAAGGAGGAAAGTGATCTTGATAGCAGAACCTGAACTCAAGGAAGGTAGAGCCTGACCGATGCGAAGGCATGGACCTGAGTGGGAGTTAAGATCATGTAGGTAAGAAGGTTCACCTGTGGCTAAGCCAGTTTGGGAGAATGTTTGTTTGGTCTGCAGCTGTTTCTTGAATGCTGAGTGTACATACAGAAAGGGACTGTGAGTATAGGCAAATTATTTATAGAATTTCCTGCTTGCATGGGAGTACTGCAAAGTGTGGTAGAGTAAATTTAGACAAAGGATAACCTCACAGCCTGTTAAGAGCACTTATGACTGAATACTGCTTGCTGATGGTAGACTGTCCTTAGAAAAGGATAATTAGGAGGCCTTAATGCAATACCTGGGAGCTGCAGGAAGTCTGAAAAGGAGTATTCCCTGCTAGTGGTGGCCTTCCTCAAGAGAAGCTGGAAGGATTTCCCCTGGGCCCAGTGAAGTGCTGTAGTAATGCTTACATTGCAGTTGGCCACCGTGCTGCTGCAGCTCTCATTGCAGCTGTTTGCCTCAAGTAAGTCAGAATATTTCTAGTAACTGTAGTCGTGCATTTAGAGCGCTTTGAAGAGCTACTTCTGACCTGGCTGCTGGTCTGAAATGGGCTAGACCATTTAACTTCAGGTATGGAGGGCTATTACCAGCAGATTCCACATCCAGAAAAGAGTTCACCTCCTTCCGCAGAAAGGGAGACATTCCAAACCTCGCTTTAGTGAAAAGTGAGTCTACGTTTTGCACTAAGACAAACATATTAAGGCTGTGTGTGTGTAAATGTGTGTAATACAAGAATCTGGCAGATAGGTAACTTACTGATTTACTGTTACCTGCAAGAGTGTATGGGTACTTGAAGACTGTGCCCAGCAAGTGGGACTGGAGAATTTTTTTGTTTCTTTTTTACATCAGGGAAATACTTAATTATGCAGCTAGGGCAGTTGAGCAGATTGATAAACACTATAAAGAAAAGTAGATCAAAAAATATCCAGTAAAATGGAGGCTAGTTAGCCCTTTTTTTCCTGATCAATCTATTAAATGAAATCATATTCTAGCACACCCCTCTCAGCTATGATCTCACAACTATTACTTAAGCTTGGTCACATGAAAATGCCATTTATTTTCCCAGTAAGAAACAAAGGTTTGTCTGTAGCTTCTCCCCTGAGGGCTTGTGTGCTCAAGACTCCCTTATGTGCTCTTGGCTAATGCAATAGGCACAATGTAGTAGCATCCAATTCTTAACCTCTGAATCCTTATCCCAAAGAGGTAGATAACTTATGGTTCAGCTGGCAGGGTGCAGCCTTCAACAATGCTGGAACACTACTTTAATTCTTGCCCCTTGAGCTACTGCAGACATGCCACTACCTCCCTAAGAAACATACACGAATCATAAATAAGGTTAGATGTTATTTTAAGTAATAAACACTGAGATACAGAAGCTTCATTGCAGCCTTATGTCTTTGCCTGTCTCTTCATTTTGACTATTTTTAGTTTGCAGTCAGCATTATGACTGTGAACTCAAGGAACACTTGGACAATAGGTACATAAATAATTATGGATAGGTCTCCAGAGCCTTAAACATTAGCAGAGAATTCAAGTTAAATACTGTCTGGGACTATTCAGTGGCTTGGAAATGTTGCTGTGCTTATACATATTGATATAATTTCATTTCCCATGGTGAAAAACTAACCTGGACATTGGCAGTAGTGGAATGGTCTGCATAGAAGCTTTGAGAGTTGCAAATTGGTGTACAGTTCTGCAGAATGAGCTGGAGCCATCTTCTACATTTGTCTGCTTACACTTCACAGCAGCCATCTCTGAGAACTTTATATAGATTAAAACTGATTACAGCTGTGTTATTACTCATTTAAGAGTTACCCTGCCTTGTGATAATGCTGCAGTGTTGCTGAAACCTGCTCAAGATACTAACTCTTAGAGTTGTCTCAGAAAACATACTGCACACAGGCCTGAGAGTAAAAAGAGAAATTTTTACTGTTTTTCCAATCAATATTTAAAATACAAGTTTAAAAAATAGCTTGTAAGGATAAAAGTTAAGTGTGTATCAAGTGATATTGCATTGCTATTGCTTTGTGATAAAAAATGGTAACACTGAAGAAAACTTGTGTAAAGTACTGAACCTTTTTCAGGAACTTGTTATTTTTGCATGCATTCTTCAAAGAGAACTCTTTGCTATCAAGTCACCTTTTGAAAAAGTCTCTTATGAAGTATTAGTTGTGTAGCGCAGAGAAGATAGATAGGCTTTTACGCAGAGATATAAAAATATTTTTTTAAAAAATTGAAATCTGTATTTATGAAAGCACTAACTGTGCAGACATTGATGTTGGTAAGAATATTGCAGAATTACCATGTAGATTTTCTCTATTTGTTTTTATTTCCTTTTCAAAGTCTGTGAGAATACTTGTCTTTGATGTACTTTCGGAGGGCTGGGTCATGCAGGACAGTGAGCAACATAGAAGACTTTCACTTCTCTGGGTCACCCCTGCAAACTCAATGGCAAGAAGAAATAGTAAAGGTTAAGAGTCCACTGAAATGCAAATGTACCTCTGCAAATCTATAAAGAGAAGAGTGAGGACAAGTTAGGCAGAGCACTGGTTTGAATAACAGCTTTGGTGATCAGGGAAGTTGTCTGCATATACTCTGAGGAATTTGGTTCTCTACACAGTCTCTGCAATTAAGTAGGATAGCATAAAATGTGAATCATAAACCTTTTCCTCAGTAGGAATGATGTGACATGTTCTACCCAAGCATTCCATCACATGTTGTGACACCAAAATCAAGCGGGGGCTCTGGAAATACATCAAGAGCCAGAGCCAGGACTTTCTTGCTGGAGCTCAGTAATTACAGGTCCCATTTTAAGAGGGCAACAAGACCTCGGGTCTTGTCTAGGCTTAAAAAAGTGGGAATTTAAATTCTCAATTCCTGTCCTAGAAAAGCATACTAGCTTTGAGGTGACAAGTTAGTCTTCAAACTTACAGTGAGTTCACAGCTCTGAAATGGGGAAGCCCTCCTCTTGTTGTAGCAGCAGTCTTTGCCTGCTGGACCACTCAGGGACCCATTTTAGATCATTGCAATGGCACCAAACTATCTCAGAAGAAAGGAAAAAATAGCAAACAAGCAGAAGATGGCATGCTGCCATTCTAGTGAGCTGAACTGGCTTGAGAGAGCCTCTAAGCAGCCTCAGAACAGGTGCAGAGGAAGCAGGAACACTCCTCTTTATGGCCCTGTGCAAATAAACCAACACACCTGCTTCCGAAACGATGCCTAGGAGAATCTTACCCTGATTCTGGGATTGCCACGCAACAGTTGAGGTATGTTGGGCCTGAAGGAACACAGAGCAGAGCAAAAACCTAAAACCAAGTGTGAGTCTGAACTTCTCTCAGATTATGTGCCTGGTGGTGTCCTGGTCACCTATGACAGCCTGCATCCTGTATTTCATAATCTGCAAATACTAGGTAAGAGTTGGGTATGCTACCCAGAAGACCTCTGATCGGTACAAGAGTGACAGGAGGAGAAGCCAACCATCCTTCTGAGGTAAAGTAAGACTTCCATTTCATTCTCTGACTTTCAACCTCAGTCCCAGGTCAGTATCCTTTTTTATTTCTCCCCATTCTCCTTCTGTCCCAGTTTACTTTTTATTCCAGTTCAGCTTTTAATCTCACTGCAAAGGAATGGGCCAGGCTACACCTAGAGAAGCAAACCACACTGTAGCAGGTGTCCCACAGCTGCCTATCTCTGCTCTCAAAATACTTTTGGGCAGGGTGTGGCAGTCAGTGCAGGTCAAGGACTATCTCCAGCAGGCAGTTTAGAAGAAGCAAGCCTGCTCTGAAAGGCAGCTGAGAAAGGACATATAAGCAGACGATGTGACCAGTGCCATGTCTGTTAACCTCAGAGTCAGAGAGCAGACTCTACAGAGTATGGAGACATGTAGTGACCTTTATCCATGGCTCAAATCCACTGAAAGAATAAGAGAATTCCCTGCCAACAAGTTCTAGCACCCAACTTCACAAAGCTCCGAGACTGTAAACGAAGCCTTACTTCTACATCTCTAAGGTGGAAGGTATCACATATTTTGTTGGACTGACATATGCACAGTTGCTCAAGGAGACTGTTCAATAAGGAGAGAGTTACTGGAGAGTTTATCTACAAAGTTTTGAAAAAAGTTTGTAGAATATGCACAAATGGCCATAAAATAAAACACTCGAAATTCTACCTCAACATGAGGAAGAGCTCCTTCATGTTGAGGGTGACAGAGCACTGGAACAGGCTGCCCAGGGAAGCCATGGAGTCTCTGGAGACATTTAAAACCCCACTCGGACATGCTCCTGTGTAACCTGCTCTAGGCAACCCTCCTTGGCAGGGGGATCAGACTAGGTTTTCTCCAGAGATCCCTTCTAACCCTACCTATCCTGTGATTCTGTGAAATTAATTTTAAAAAATATAATAAATTTAGCACCCTCCTTCCAGGCTTTGGTATATGATCCAAAACCAGAATTTTTTTAAAGAAGACATCACCAGATGTTTACTTATGTGTAAAATAACGCACAGCCTAAGCCTTATCATTTCAGAGAGGTGAGCTACTTTCATCATAATTTCAAATATGCTCAATTTTAAGGTAAGATGTGAGGAAATTTTTAGGAATCTGCTTTTGAGAACTGGTGGGCAACTTCAGTTATGAGCAGAGCTATCACTGTTCAGGTTTGATCACAGAAATTCACTTTACAAAACCTGAGGAGCCTGTACTTTATTATAGTAATGGCAATAAGGAGATGTGATTGATTTTGCAGACGTGACAGAGATGTATCTGGACTAGGCAAGAGAATAAAGTCTGCGAAACCAAACAATGTGTTTTTTTTGAAAATTTATTCCAGCACTTCATAGAAAACTGAGGTAACCCTAACAGCAGCAAAACTCAAGTCAATATTACAGAAAGAACAGGAAAAATCACCAGTGAAAGTACAACCACATACTGTTCATTCTTTAAATCTGTTCAAATTTGTACATGTTTCTGAAAGACAGATTGGCTTAGTTTGTTGGCAATCCACTATTTTGAAAGCACAAATGGAACTATGTTACTATACTGTAACACAGTATGACATTACTATGAAAGACTGAAGGCCCCTCCCTCCCTCTCTGATCTCTTTTGAAGCATGACAACATCAGATTGGCATTTTGAATGCACAGGCCCCCCAAAGTACACTGGGTGTCATTTTTGCATACTCTGAACTAGCTTTCCACACACTTTTCACTTCAGATGTGTAGGTGTCAAGGACTGCTAGCCTTGAGCATGCAGTAATAATTAGTATATATGAACAAAACACATTTACAAAAGGCAGTATTTTAAAACTAGATGTGCATTCTCTCAGACCTTCTACAGACTGGACAAGATCTGCAGTTTCAAATCAGAAAAACTATTTCAGCTTCAGACAAAAACACCTGGAATGTCAAGAGACTACTGAAAGTCCTGAGAACAACCTTATGAACATCGCAGTTATAACTCAGTAAAATCCATTAATGTTTCCCATAGCATTGAATCTAAATATGCATCAGCACAAACCATGAAGGATAATTCCAAGTTGCAATATAGCCTAAAATTTCCAAATATAACAGAAACATATGGTTGTGGTCATTCACAACGCAACACTGCACAATGTAGAGTGCCCCTTTTTAATATGTATAAGGAAATTCCATAAGTATGATGACATAAAAGCAGATATATTTATTTGAATGAATTTATAAGACATGTCAAAGCTACTATCTGATAAAATAAAAACCTGATTACCAGGCACGAAAATCTTCTTGGAAATGTTTTCTCTTTTCAAAATGTACAAATTCCCTGCTGGTAATCTTACAAAACACATACATGCTGCAAAAATGAAACATAGAAGAGGAGCAATGAAGAATTACCTCAGCTTTCATCACCACTTCACTTGATTGAAACTGTTCTCATCTTCCATTAAGTTTAATAATATATTTGGAAAATGTAAATAACCTAATTACATTTTCTTGTTTCAAGCTGCCAGGCACCAGTCATATATCGCAGTCGTATAAAAAGAAGATCCTTGCCCATCTGCAGCCAGCTCCAAAAGGGAACTAACTTAGAACCTGTGATTAATGAAGAAGAAAATCAGAAGGACATTGTTAGAAAAAATGCATTGGCAAGACACACATTTAAGCAGTCTTGAAACTCTGCATTCTCAGCACACTCAGTCTCACAACCTAGATCTTAACATTAATAAAAATTCATATTTTGAAAGTAATTGCTTTTTAGTGATTACATTATGCTATAGGTGGGAGACTCTAGTTTGCAAGCAGCACAGGAATTTCATGCATGTGGCAAGATGCACAGTCTTCTCCACGAGAAGGTTTTGTTCAAGTAAATAGAACCTGAACACCAATAATTAAGCAAATGATTTTTTTAGCAACTTTGGAGAAAGGGACCACCACCTTGTCTTACAGCAGTCATATGAACGTGCCAATCTTCAGGCAAGGTAAGAAACCACACTACAAGGCTCCTTCCATGTCTGCTAACATTTGCGTTAGGTGCAATGTACATGTGGAACTGCACTGAAAGGAAACATTTCTTTTCTAGCAAACCTGGCTCAGGACACTTCCTGCTTGTGCCCCTCATCATCACTGCAGTTCATACTACCATCTGTTGTTCAGGGGTTGTGTCGAGAAGAAGAGATTCATATTAAGAAAAGATAAAAACATGAAAAGGGGAAAAAAATGGAGGAACTGCATTTGATGGGAGGGACGTGAGCAGAAGTAAGCAGTACCTCTTAAGCTGACTCTGCTATGATGAAATATGCATGGAGCTATATTTTCCAGTGGCCCAGTGGCAGAGTCTGAAAGAACATCACATCTTAAGAAGAGACGGTGCCTTAGAGGAGGCCTAAATAGCTGAGAATTTTGGAAGGCAAGACAGTGAAATAGAGATGAATCAATAAGTGATGATTCTCAGACTTTCTGCACAGTGTTTTACAACTGCACTATTTTATTAACACACAACAGCAAGAGGATATGCCAAAGTAGTGTTTTGTCCTAGCAGTATAACTACCTACTTTTGCTTCCAGGGGGAGTGCAGAGCTTCTCTCCTTTCCTACCCCTTCACCTACTCTTCCTGTACCAAGCCATGGCAGAAAGCTGGCAAGGACGTGAAATTCAAAATTTGTATGGATAGAAGGCTGTGTGTTCTCAAAGCTGTCTAAAACATGGGCAGACCCTTGGGTATTTTATTCTGGATTGACATAAGGAATTTTACAAGAATATAAACCCTTTGCTTACCTTCTATTTCAGTCCAGTTGACAGCAACTTCTGCTATAGGGATTTTCAAGCGCTGGGCTATATAAAGAAGTTCCACATCAAACGCCCTGAAGAAGAACAGGAAACAGAAAATACAGTCACACTCATTTCCAGAAGACAGACAGTGGCAATACTGATTATATACCTTGCCCTATTTATTTGGTATCAAACACATAACTGAACTTATTGTTCAGTTATGCAGTTGATACCAGTGCTCTACAGGTCAGATGCACACGGAAGGGAAATTTATTTCCCTGACTGAACATCTCAGAACACAGCCAACACACAGAGATCAGCAGCCACAACACTTCACTGCATCCTGTTTTTGAAGGTATAGGTCATGTTTTATTCAGACCACTGCTCACTTTGCATTCTGCCACAATAATGATTTAAACGTTTTAAAAGACCATGAAGACCAAGCAGTCAAATGTACAGTGTCACTCCACATTTCTAATAGTTTCATGGAAGGGGACAACTACCTGCTGTGGCTTTACACTGATCTGATGGTTTCTCCTTGTACTTTCTAAGTGAAGAAACTCAAGGCAGAAGCACAGAAGTGAGAAATGATCCAAGTTACTGTGCGTAACAGAACCTGAACAACAGTTTTACTTTATCCACTGACCATTTAAAGCACAACACAGAAACCCTCTTGAGACACTTGTGGTTTTCTGCTGGCACATTTTTTTGCAGGTTGTACAGCAAAATGAACTGAGAAAGTGATCCTACTCTAAGTCAGCTGTCCCTTCCTGCCCACTTCGTCCAAAATATACCTTAGTCCTCTTAGTTCTCTGCACAGAAAATTGTTTGTGTGTTTCATTCTTGCAACTGCACACTCAAGTAGACCTTCTGGCTCTGAAGCACTGAAGTGTTTTGATATTACTCAAGTATTGTGGCAGCTTGCAATGCTTATGTAGAAATCAGCCTATGAAATGGCCAGTAGCTACTATTGACAAGGGTGAATGCAAATCACAGTTATGAAGATTCTGGTGTTTTTGTTAAATTTCTTAGATTTATTGATTGCTAGGTCTTTTTTTTCTTTTTTTCTCTTTGTAGTCTTCAAATGTCACGAGGGGTATTCTTGTTTCTTAAATAAGTTGTAGTACCTGAAATTTAGGCTAAACAGTCCCCCATCCTCCAAAGTAAAAGCTTTTAAAAAATACTAGTCTGTACTGGAAGAAAACCATCAATGCTCATCCACATCTAGTTTCTCCTAGATTCAAAATACAATAAAATAGAGAGGTTTTGGTTTTTTTCCCCAGAAAAATAAACCTTGAAAGTCAAGGAACTGGAAACATTTTAGCCAAGCTGTTGGTAAGGTTCCCAGTTTCAAGTCAATGGAACAGATTTTCAAGACCAGCTGACAGAGGGGTTGAAAATGCAGCTGCGAGGCAGTCAAATATAATTCAACATTAGTCTACAGTTTCCCTCAGTAACTTCGTCAGTTTAGATTCTCCTTAAATTCTCATTGCTAAGTCCAAGACAATTCACTTTTGAAATGAAAAAAAATCTTTTGCTATTGGAGAAAATGTATGCAATAAACCCCCTACATTATTTGTTCCTGCTTCAAGGGTTGCTTGAATTCAAGTCATTGGTAATTCCATTTAACGTTACAGAAAAGGTAGAAAGGGACAGACAGGTGATGAAGAGCAGACACAAAGACATACTTCAGCAGGTTGCTGCTAGACAAGTTCAGATATTATTTCCTTCTACTTCAAGCCACCCTCTCATTTTAAGCAGTATATTTCTGCAAAACTATTAATGAATGCAACAACAGCAGTCGCCTTTGAAATGTGCCCTCAGGTGTGACACATACATGTACGTTCCCAGCGAAGTGCAGACCACAGCACGCTGGCTTGCTGGTGAAATCACAGGCAAACAGGCATTGACCTGAACTCAAACTCTCCATGTTTGTCACAAGAGAGCTACTGATAGCACTGGAAAGCATTGGAACATGCAAAGGCAGCATAAACAGATGTTATCTACAGAGACTACAGTTACTGTGTATGGAGAACTTAGAGCTACTTTGTAAATCTGATTTTGGTTAGGACACAGGCCTTTTAATTGTCACCAAAAAAGTTACAGGAATACATTTTTTTCTTACTTTAGTGAACTGACTGTGCTCCAAGCAGCCTTGCCATTTCACTGCTTTCTTTAAATGACGGTTGAATATTATTTTATTAATTGTGGCATGGTCTCTTCTACTGAAGTTGTATTATTTAATTTTTTGCTGACATTTTATGTTTGTAAGCCAAAAAGCCTTGTATTCACCTTTGAATGTTTATGAATCATGTCTATTAAGACTAAATCTAATTTTGTAATACTTATTACTTAAATGACTAAAAATCTTAAGAGACGCAGAATAATTGTCTGATGAATTAGACTATATGAGCTACTCTAAAAATATGACTACATAAAGTATTAGCCTAGTGAATTAATTGTTATTGGGAACAATTCCTGTGGACACTGATTACTGGAATGTCAGCATATACATCACAGAACAACAACATTAAATATGCCTGTGAACTACAGTGCTCAAAGTAAAAGATTAGAAGCAGAGGAATTAATTAGGTTGAACACTAATATTGTTACATGTAGTTGCCATTTGGGTGACAGTGAACATATCCTGAAATTAAAAAAAAACCTATTCAAAGCTAAAAGGAGAATGACTTCAGTAGAATATCACTGGTGTATCTTTTTATTTCCCTTCCCCCCCGCACCTTTCAGTATACCAGAATAGTTAATGAGGGAATACAGACTGCAGTGTGTTCAATATACTGATAGCATTATACCCACACTGCAGATCACCAGATCCAGGTGGTACAGAAGCACCATACAGAAGCTTCCATAGCCAGGATTTAAGCGTGGATATGTTACATGGAGCCTGTTCTAGAGGAGATCAAAGCCACACCAGTGGATGAGTTGGTGAGTGTGATTTGCCACAAAGCCATTTGTTCATTGTGAACATGTGACAGAACCACTCTCAGAAACAGCAAGGTATTATTCACACTATGTACTTCATCTTGCTGCAGAGAGTTAAAGTAGGTGCCTCTTGGGAGCGGGACACACAGATCAGAATACCTAAGTTTAGCTCCATCTTGAATTAATCCAGGCTCCAATCCAAGTTTAGATCCAAAATTTAGACGCACAAAAATATAGTGTGAACAATTTCCCCATCTATTTCTAACAGTGGCCCCATTATGTGTTAATTAACACAAACATGTAATGTAAAGTAAAGAAAAATTTCTCCATGTGGTTTTGTTTTGGTTAAGTTATAATTTAAGATAATGCTCCCTAAAACTCATTTGAACATCAAGTTGATAGGTGTTTAATTGCACTTAGTCCTTTCACACTGGACCCTTAAAATGCTTGAGGTTATAAAATACCTATCCTGAAAAATTATTCTGTATTTTAAAATTGCACCAGGACTCTTTTTTTTTTTTTCCTGGTCCAATATTATGTGTTTCAAAAAACAAATTCAGGTCTTTAGTTATAATGTTTTAACTGGAATTTAGGACTTTTGTACACCGGAGATATGTTTTTCCAGTAAACTCTCAATGGCTAGAGAAAACTTCCCATGGTCAGAGGCCTAAGAAGGAAACAGGATGTCAAGTGGGTTAGTTTGCCAGCACTACTCTAGCTAAACTGGTGCTTTTGAAAGTCCACATATGTCTGCCAGGAGTAGGACTTTTCACAAAGCTAAAACAACAAAATGTTTCTGCATTGATTAGACATTCATAAACAATTCTACTTGCCATGAAGAAAAACCAGAAAAAAAAAATTCGTTCCACTGCATGTGTTGGTCTACAATGCCAAAGAAGTGGGGGAAAAAAAATCCCTGTAGCAATCTGAATGCTTACTTTTCTGTAATTTTTATATAGTGACTCACATTTAGAGATTAGCAACAAAGGGGAGAAACAAACATTAACTTTTTATATTGATCTTTCCAGTTTCAAACGTGAAACAACATGGCATGTTCAGTGCACAAGGCAATTTTTATAGACAAAAGTAATATCAACAATTTGATCTAAACAGTGATCTGCTGGCTTGTGTAATATCATTATAAATTGCCGCTTTACAAAAGTTTGTCAATCATACCAGAACTGGAACTATGTTCTGAATTTCCCCTCCTTTTGTCATTATTCCAGGTAGGACAGTAATCGCTGCTATGTCTAGTTCTCCTAATAATATCCATTTTCTGGCTGGAAGAAGATTTATAAATTTTTTTGTTGTCAGAAGAAAGCGGTGATCAAATTTAGGATTGGAAAATTCTGCAAGTGAGACCATTTAATTTTACAGTATTTCTTCTGTGCATCAAAATTTAACACAGTTGCATTTCTTAGGTCAAGACTGCAGAGGCAGAACTAGACCTTTTTTTGTAGTCTGAAGTGAGTAATTCCAACTGTCTCTGTTTATGTTTTTATAATATCTCTTTTAATTTTCTTTTAAGTTTTAAATTTAAAAATGTTCTCCATCCATTTCTGAAAAACAGATTAATGGTGTAATCAGATTCAGAAACTAAAACACAAAGCATATGCTCTCTCTGTTCAAGAGGTTGCTCTCATTTCAAACTAATGTCAAAATATTGCTATTTAGAAAGTAAATTTCAAGAATGTTTGGTTTGTATTCATATATACACAGCCAGCTCTCCAAAGGACAGTTAAACAAAAAGACAATGAGAACACTCAAAAAAAAAAAAGCTAGTTTGGGATTTAAGCATTACTTCTTAGTATTGAATATATAAACAGTTTGCAGTATCCATTGATTTTCAAAGGCTTTCTAAACTTTAAGGTCAGATTAACAAAATACGCTAGGAAATATGCTGGTCTCTCTTTAAAGAGTATTACATGATCCTTATTGCCATAATGATAAATCTGTATTTTAAATTGTATACTTCAGTTTGCTTTCAAGATTTCCTAAATAAGAAATTCACCACAGCAAGAAGAAAAGTGTGCTTTATCTTCTAATATTTTCAGCATTAAAGAGGTGATATTCCTATCAATGTCCACTGGAATGAAAAAAAAGCAAAAAGAAAGCATAAAAAGTGAAGGTCTAAGTAGGTAGAATATATTAAGATAGCTGATTTTACAGTAATTTTGTATTAATGTAGTGATTAAACACATTATGCATCAATTTTACCCTAAAGATTTGTTGTGTTCACATAAGAATTCACCTAGCACTGTATTACCCCAAAAAATCTAAGCCTGACAACACTTGAGCAGACAGGACGCATGATCTGGTTTCTGCAGAAGCCTCACGTTCATTCTCTTCAATAGCTCACCACACGCCCTCGTGCAGCAGCGGGGGCGCCCTTGACACAGTCAAGGACTAGGATGCTCTCAGATGGTTTTATCCTATTAAATGCTGCTTGTTTGTTTAATATTCTCCAGCATCCTCCTCCATTATTCCCCAGAATATCTGAGCACTGACCATCCTGAACTGAACTCTTCTTTCAGTACGTAACAGAGTTGCACTTCACTTGCAGGATTTAAAGATTCAAAGAGAATCAAATAATTTCTTCAGATGTCAAATAGCCCCAATGCAGTGATGCAGGGGCAGTAATAAACCTGTATTTCAGAGCCTTTTACCCAATATTAAAGTAGTGGTTTCTCCACAACCCCTTGCTGATGGTCTCAGTGTGAATAAGCAGTTCTGTGACACAGCTGGGGACCCTCAATTGTTCCAGGTTCCAGCAGAAATACAAGGACAACTCTTTCTTACTCTTATGTTTCCATACTCATGGTATGGACAGAACCTCTATGGCACAACATCTAACCAGTTTTTATTTCCCTTTTTACACACATTATGCAATGGAAAGGTATCAGGGGCTAGATTTCTTTAAAATGTTTCCACTATTGGGCTATTTCTGATTCTTACATTATTACACACAAAGGAATCTAATGGGAGTTCTGTGGGATGACTGCTTGATATCCCTATATAATTTCCAAGTGCAATTATCCCAACTGTTAGTACCACATCAACATTTCACTTAGGACTTTCCTTTAATAAACCCACTCTCCCCACATACTTACACCTCCCCATCTCCCAGTTTATTTCCAGATCTTATAAATATTAACTGGGAAAGGGAGAGTACTCTGTTTTGTGCAATGACATGTTATCTTCCAGTTACACATGCTAAATGACTAGCTCTGATCCTGATAAGTAACTTTTGAGTCCTTATTGTAGTTTTTATTCTTCAGCAGTGGCAATAATCTGAGTTTCTGTCCTCTAAGAGGGTTTCAGTTTTCACAAAACTTGCCAAAGCTTTTCATCTTGAGATCTCTACTGTTCTGCCAGATTTGGTTTAAATTAGCCAATAAATATGAAAATGAAAGCAGGGAAACACAGAGACTGATGATGGACAGATGAAGATAAAAACAGACAATATATTGCCTGTTTTAGCAGAAAATTAAACCAAACAAAAAAAAATGTCAAAAACTATTGTTGTTTTAGGCAAATTTGTGACTTGGGATTATCTGAAGAGCTTCTTTATTGGGAGAATTTGAGTTATTCTTTTCTTGACAAATAAAACAAACATTCTTCATCACTAACCAGTACATTTCCGATAAACAAGAAAACACAGAGAAGATTAGTTTATAGATTACTGTAAATAAAAGAGCAAGAATAGAAGGCTAATTTTATAGCAGTACATACAAGGCACAATGAATAAAGACATGAGGATCTGGTGCGTTATACACCAACAATATAATTGCTATAAAATAAGTTAGCAATATCCTTTTTTCATTGCCTCTATTCCCGGACAATTGCCTCAATTCCAGCACAGTTATTTTTACTCTCTCATCCCTTTGGTGCTAGAGATTTGAAGGGGCAGAAGAAAGCTTGTTAAGATTTTTTTCTGTAGAAAATACTTTATATAACCAGTAAGTGCAATTATAATAAAAATCTTCAGTTTAAAAAAGAATAAAATTTAAAATTGCATTTTTACAGCTTGAACTGATTATCCCCGTTCTTTCTTTCAGTTTTTTTCTTGAAGGGCTTCATTTATAAAGTGAAGTTAAAAAGGGCATTTTTGGGATGTGCACTTCTGGGCTTCACATATGTGTTTAACCACATATTTAGAAAATCTCTGGATGTGAAGTTTACAGAACTTTATAGATCAAGTCTGGATTTGGAGGTAGCAGCACAAATCATCCTTCTGGCTCAGCTATAGTTTCCTTTAGAGCAATAAGCAAACCACTCGAGTAGGAAAGTGATTTTCTGAACACTGACTGCTCACAGTTACATTACGTTCCACACCACATTCGCGTGCCCAAACCCTTCTTTCGCAACATCACTCTGGAAGAGCAATATAGCTTAACTATCACTGCCAAACCTCATCCTAAAACAAGATCTATTGGAATTGACTAGGTACTGTAGGATTGCATGTGTTTTTGCCTGGGAACACTGCTCAGTAATTCTGTTCTCTGTCAGCAAGCAGCAGCCCATGAGAGGTTTTCTTGAATGAAGCCAGTAGTTTGAAAACATTTTACTATACTGAATTAAACTAGCCTTTTTAGCAAGACTTGTGGTGCAGGAAATTTACAGAAATTACAGTAATTTCATGGAAACAGTGTTTCAGTTTTCATGACTGTATCACACTCATAAGGGAACTGTTCTAGCTAAATTACAATAAAAGGAGCTCTAAAGTAATTCAAAGACTATGCATCTTCTATTGTCTTAAACTAATGATATCTATCAGTAGTCCTCTCATTAAATATTTTAGCAAGAAAATAAGTAAAGAATAGGCATTTGCTTTCACTTTGAGTCTTCAGCAATTACAAACACCAGATATTGACTGTAGGTAAAATGTTTTGGTTAAGCAGTACTGAATTGTAAAGAACACAGAATTTCTAGCAATTACCAGGATATTTTGACATAACAAGAAATCTAAGTTGCTGTTCAAGCAGTACTAAAACTGGCTAAACCAAGCAGCTAGGATTTATACAGACATCACATGCTTCACTGTAGCTGCAATACTAAAATTACTTTCCCCAAACCACGTTCAATTATAAAAAAACCCCAACAACAACAAAAAAGGAACAATTTACCAGCGTTCTATATGAAGAGCTGAGAAAGTCCGCAAGGCAGCTTCTCTCGTTAGAAGTTTAAATCCACACTGCGTGTCCCTGATCTCTTTGACACAGAGAAACCAAACAAGGAAGTGGAACCCATACATAAGAAGAGTTCGAAAGTAGGAGCGCTGTGGACAAAAGGCAGTAAGTTAGATGGTTTCATTTAAGTGATGAGTGAAGTGCTTGAACAGAGCTGACTTACAGGACAATAATCCTGCTCTGTGACAGCTTTCAAAGTTTGTAAACTGTTTTTGTTTTGCACTGGAATGAAAATAGAACCTATTGTTACAGTGATACAAAATTACAAAAGTCCAAGCCATTTTTTCTGCTTTCCCCAATTCGCGGCAGCTTTTCACTTGGAATAATGCTCTATTAAGTAAAGCAGGAACCTGCACCTGGATTACAAATAATGAGTGGGACACAGTATCTTCTGCTTGATTCTTTGGGACTTCCTCAAGGAAAAGAAGAGTGAAGGAGGAAGAGGATGGCATGTTACACGCTCTACTCCACTGGACACTTACAAGCTATTTTTTCTCTCTGTCTAGTCCTCTTGTTTTTCTAAAATCTGGTTGAACAGATGCAACAATTCCAAAAGTTACCAAGACAACGGAGAATAAGCCAGCAGGACTCCATGAAGTGCTACTCTTAAGAATACTCATTTAAACTAAACAGGTTCCACCTGCCAATCCAACACAACAATTAAAAACATTCTTTATTATTAAAAAACCCAAATGGGAGCACCTCTTGTTATTTGCCACCCACTTCTTTCATTCAAGACTGAATGATCTCCAGAGGTTGCACACACCATGTTAAGGCACTTAAGGGAATGCAACTGGAGAATGCACCTTTTTGCAGTACATGATGGACCAAGTGAAAACCAGGCCTAAAGTAAAGGCTGCTGTGCAAAATAATATTTCATTTTGTATGTCCAGCTATGTTACATAGTCATCTCTTGGTTCTTTTGCTTTTGCAGATATCTTTTATGTTCCTGATAAATGTTCTTCCAGTCTACTCTTTGGTTACACTTTTCTTCTTGACGTACTAATCATACAGGCAAGTTTGCTCGTGGACTCTAGAGGCTGGAGTCTAGATTTGCAGAGGTTGCTCTTAGTCTTTTATTCAAGACAGTTCCTAAACAACTAGAACTCTGATCCACAAATCGCTTTTGAACTCACTGATGGTCTTAAGCTCAGTTTAAGTCATTGCATCTCAGACTGCAAAACAAATACCATGTAAAATCTATAGGAGCCATCAATTTAACTGGTAAGCATCTCTGGGTGAAAAGAGATGCTTACCAGTTTAAAGGTGCCTTTAAACCTAACAATTTAGAACCTCACTTGAAAAGTGAGAAGATGCTCAGCTTGTTATGTAATAGCTTTTGGCTTAATGAAATTCAAATTCATAGCCTGTGCCTTTTGAGAAGCGCTCCAGTTCCAGGTTAAATGGTGGATCTGGTGTGGTTTCTTTGGCTCTTTAGGCTCTGTGATCAATAACACAAGGCTACCATTAGTGCTAAAAGGGCTGCATTGTTGTCAGATAGCAAAACTGTGCACAAAGAGGAGTTCCTGAATTACATTAATCACTCCTAAGACTATTTATGCATGTCATATTTTGGATTCATTAAAATACATTAACAATTCTGGAGGCAGAACAGAATTCTTGATGTCTTGAGACTGACTTTAAGGTGAAATTCTGGCCTCAATAAATCCCAGCTGCTTATCATAACTTCATTCTACTGTTTTAGATGCCACTAAGTCCATAGAGAAATCTGAATCTAAAAGATTGTTCTGCAACATTTTTACACCTATTGCACTACACAACAGTCTCTTCTCATTGCTGTGGGAAGACTACCTGTAAAGGCAGTCTTTCTGTTCCAGACTAGGGACAGCTGGGTGATGAAACGAAATGGGCTATACATTTCAAACAAATCAGTACTACCCAACCAATTGGTAATTCCTTTATTAAAAAATCAGAAATATAGGGAGAAACAGGAAGCAAAGGATGCACACATCCTAAAAACTCTACTTTTGTATTAAAAGATAAAAGTCATGTTCCAATTCCTCTCCCTTATGTAGCAAGATCTTCAAAGGTGAAAAGAAATAAGAATGCACTGAAGAAAGTTTATCTACATTCAGTACCTGACCACACAATGAAGCATTTTTTTCTGGGCTCAATTTATCAGCTATATGATCTCCCTGTAGCAGCAACATTTCCAGGATACGCTGGCTGCACAGCTAACAAGTTACTGCAAATGGTATATTCTGTGCTACATGCACGCAAATACCATGTCAAAGATTTATCCTAGTTTCTGATAACAATGAAGGTTTGGGATTTATTTTTTTTCTTGTGAGGATGTTAACACACATGCAGCAGTATTTGCAAGAACTCTTTCCAGTGAACTAATCCAACACTATCCAATAAATCAGAAGAAAATACTACAGCTTTACCAGTGACTGAACATTACCCTTGTAAGTTGTTTTGAACTTCGGTAACTATTTTAGTAGCTGTGTATATATTTTAGAATTATTTCAAGTATTAAACATCAGTATACACAAAGCTTACTCTTGAGAACATTCAACATGAGGAGTACATCCAGTGACGCTGAAAAAACGAGCATAGTAATGCATCTGTTGTAATACAAGTTCCATGCCTGTATTTTGTCAACTACTCTCTGCCAAGACATCAGAAAACCAGATGCAAGATAAGGTCGTGTGCCTATGCATCACTCTTAATTCTACAAGAGCCACACATAGAACAGCACTGTCTGTGTGTTCAGAACTCAAAAATTTTACTATGAGTAATATAGAAAAATTACACCACTTTCCCACAAATTGAGATACTATTCAAATAGTTGGTTGTTAATTATCCCTAACTCACTTTAAACAGGTTTCAAGATCTGCAGGTCAAACTTTTGTACTGGAAGGGAATCAGTAATAATGAGCTCATCAGTTTCCTTCCACTCCAGCCTCAGTACTGCCTACCAGTTTTGTCAGGGTTTAGAAGCTCTGCTTGTGACAAGTTCTCAACTAGAAAAATTAAATCCACAAATTGGAACATTAACTGTAACCAGTACTGAGTGCCTGAAATCTACAACACATCCTTTATGTAAGATGGAGTACATCCTACACTTATGATGAGCTTTTCCTTATTTTTAGCTTCCATTCTTTTACAAATATTGATTATTTAAAAAAAAATCTGTAGAGCAGAAACAAATAATGGAAGTATTTGGGAATTAGTACACAGCAGGAAAGGGAAACAAACCTTTGCTATTGAGTCCTTCTCCAGATGAGCTCTAGAACCACAGGAAATAGCCATCTGGTTCTGTATAGGAATATAAATGAAAGAATTATTACTTAGACTTATATTTTCAGAATCAGTGGTCTCTTGTGTTGAGAACCATATAATAAAAAAGTTTAAAACAGTGTACTTTTCTGCTTCCTATAGCTGCACTTCTGCTAGATTCTGAGCCTAAATCCATCTTTTCTACAATTAATAGATAATCTAAAGTATACTACAATTGGCATACAGTGCATACAAATTGCTTAAATTTATTCAGGTCTGGTTTAGCTTACATTGTTTACTCTATGCATACAGCAAATGTGTTTAACAGCACAGATAAGCATGCAGCATTCCTAGGAACTGAATGGTTTAATGCATGTTTTCCTAAATATTGCACAATGGAATGGATAACAGAAAAAAACACCCACTTTTTGCACTGATGTACCTTCAAATAAATGAAATGTCATGGTGTTAGCCAAAAACATAATCTCAAATTAAATTGACACAATCAAAACAAAAGGTTTAGCATTACTCTCATGTTACTTCTCTCATGAAATCTCTCGAACCTACTGTATTTGAGAGTGTGAGACTGAGAACCAGCAGCTGCTGATGCCCTGGTAGCAAAGAACATCACTGTCACACCGCTGCCTCCTGCACTTGTGCTTCTGCTCTTGTAGATCTCGACCCTTTCCACTGGCACATCCCTTGCAGCTCTGGCTGGAAAGCTGCACATCACTTCTGGCATTTTGGGAAACTAGCTACAAGTACCTCACTCGTGGTTAAGGAGAAAATAAACATCGTTTTTTTCAAGTCAAACTCCCGAAAGAGAATGACTATGCAGGGCGGTGTTCTTGTTCCACAGGTTGTTGAATTTTTATCTGCAATAAAAGTTCTTCAAATCCTGTCATTAAGCTAAGGACCCTGAGAAAAGAAAACCTCTAAAAAAGAGCGTGAAATTACGATGCATGCTTAGAGGTATACAGGATAACATCAGATAAAATGAAAATACAAAACAGTTAACAAAGAAAACTAAGCAGGCAACACATGGTATTTATACAGAACAGAACAATTTCAAAGAAGTTGAAGAAAGGACAAATGCTAAATAGAACATTATGTTCTACATGAAAGTAGGTACAGTGGATGCAAAGGAGGTAAGAACTCTGTGGAAGCTCTTTCTGACAGCCCATTCTTAAGGCTTCTACGCTTATACCTAGGTCTTCAGACTTATACCTACATCTTCAACCAGATCTCAAAAACCTCAAGTTGAAGAGAAGTACAGAGGTCAATCTGTATGCATGTGTATTAAACTAAAATCATGAGAATTTATACTCACAGGCCATGGCTGGAGATTTTTTAAACCTTCTTCTACTTTTTCAATATCTGCAAACTTTGTAGCTCCATCTGCATCAGCCATAAGAATTTTTTTCCCACGAGAACTAAAGACACCCTGCAATGAACATAGTCAGTAAAAATCAAGACCTTTGAAATCAGTATTTGTTGTAAACTAGCTGCAAAATACTCCAAAAAAACCAAAGCAGAAACAAGAACAGTGATATCTCACAGATTCAACACAACAGGCCAGTCTTACTATTCTGCTACTAACAATTTACCGATTTATATTGTAATAACATCAAGAGACTTCACACAGAGTAGTAGTGCCCCACAGTGACAGACAACGCATGAACACAAAAGGCTAACAATCCCTCTGAGGAGAAGGTTGCAAACTAAAAGCTTTACAAACCAAAACCTAAAGTCAACAGTTGCTATGATCAGCTGTAGAGGAGAGCACAAAGAAGCAGTGATTAGCAGCTGCCACTGCACTGGATGGCTTTTCTTTGTCGTTAGAGATACGGAAAGGAGGATGCAGTGCTAGTTTTCCTTAACACTGTTTTGAGAGAATTCAAGAGCTACTTCTCAAAACTAATTTAAGATTAAGACTTAAGGAACAGAATCACTGCAAAATATTTGTCATGCACAGGTCTCACAGCTTGTTTTGCAGTATGCTGGGTCAGATAAACTTCACAATTTTTGAAGGGGTCCAGACAGGAAAATGATTAGCAGTGGGTTTGACAGAAGTATGGTCGCAACCAAGCACATGTGAGTTTGGAAAAACCTGTCTAGGAAGAAGTTGTACACACATCTGCCCTACGCTCCGCACTGCAAATGTGTATCACATAGAGGATTTTCTCCTTCTCTTGGAATAACTTAAAAGTATATAGCTTACAAAAGTCCCATATTTTCTAATAGAATGTTCTCTCCACTTCTTATGTTTAGTCATCTTTCAAAAAAAAAAATAAAATCGACATATTGAAGAGAGAGCTTAAAATACAGATAAAGGCAAGTCACTGATAACCCACAGATGATATCACCCTTTTTCATAAAAGTAAGGTGTTATTCATCGTAGGAAAAAAATGTTCCTTCTAAATGTGTAACAGCTATTTTATTTTTAGAACATGATTTTAGGATAATGTCGACGTAAAAACATAAATTGTGCTGTTTCTACTACCCAGTGCTGGTGACAGAAGTGGCCTTCAGTAAACACAAACTTTGGGGGATGAGAGTGCTTCTTTATTAGCCATTTTAAAAAACACAGCTATGACCTGGAGAGCAAAGTTTGCAAATTTGGCTGTATTTTGTCTACAAAACCGTAACTTTAATCTGTAACAGTTTGGGATTTTTTTTTGGATGGCTTTTATAAACACAAGCCTATTTCTAACTGGAACTGACATGAACAAGAAATTACAATAATTTTTTCCCTTTGAATTCTCATATAAAGAAGAGTCTTTATTATTGATCTTTCTGGCAAGAAAATACTGTTTCCAAGACTTCAAATAAGCTTATTTTGAAAAAAGTTTTTTCCTTAATTTATAGAATCTGTACTCGGTTTTCTCATAATCATTTTGTTACTGCATTGAATTCAAAATGCCAATCAGCAAAGGTCTATCTTCTGCCTATTTGGTAGTTCAAACAGAGAAGGAGATGAAAGTATCAATTACCATCCTGACTGCTCCTCCTTTCCCTCGATTTTTTACCAAAGAAAGCACTCGCACTTTGTCGCTTCCATATTTCTTGCAGTACTCCATTGCAACCTGATAGACACACAAAAAACCAGCATAAAACAAAACCAGGAATCAAAGTAGAATTTTACATTTGCTCACCCTTTAAAAGAAAACAAATTAAGAGCACTGAGCTATAACCACTTCAGTCGGCACAAATACATTGCCAGTGTTCGCTTGGAGTCTGTCTGGGAAAATAAAAACCAGTTCACAGTCAAAATAAGACGACTGAAGAAACTAGTCATGTTCAGTAAGAACAGGATACTCGAAACCCCAACCTCCCACTTCCAAAAAAACCTCAGTCCTAATTTATACTATTACAGACCTTTTACACTAACACCAATACTTAATAAAAGAAATATAATTTTCTATTACAGCCACCTATTTATCAGTTGTCTTACTGATATTTGTGATTTTAAACAAAAATTCACAGTGATCTAAAATCCCATTCACACTGCAAGGATCTGCACATTTTGTTGCATGTTGTGGGGCAGAGAAAGCATGAGTTTTCTCCTCTTAATTTTTCCTAAAGGTTGTCCCGAGTCCTTTTAGTCCAGAGGCCTGCAGCCATTGTATGCTCAGTTAAAAGAGATGCCATAAGGAATGCACAGCAGTCAAAAATACTGATGAGCAATCCTTAATGGGCAAGTTCAAAGAGAGTAAATAAAAATGCAGTATGCATTTTAGTAGCTACCTCAATCATCTTCCAAGCAGCAGTTAAAAATCCCCTCAACTTAGCGAGGCTTTGTCCTAGTTACAGCACTCGGACCAGTTTATCACTGTGTGAGTATAACCAAAACTGTGTATTCCACACCCTCTATGTCATTTCTGATAACTGTTAATAATGGATCGTTTGCAGCAGCTGCCCAGGGCACACCTGACACCTCAGGCTACAAGCTGGGTGTTAAAGAACCATGAAAGGCACAGGAATGGTTCTGTCTTCACACCAGAGACTCAGCTCTAATAACTCCCCCTGGGGAGGCATCAGCACCTTCACACCCAGGCTGAGCTACTAATGGGCCATTAAGGACTGACACAATAGGCAGGTGCAATGACCCAGACCATCATTCCAAAAATATCCCATGACTCACAGAGTTAAATCAGCCACTGTGAAGCTTCCCACTCTGGGGGAGGTACTGGGCAGTCCCACCTGACCCTGATCATATATAATCTTGGGGCCTGGGGACTTCCAGTACTACCTGTGGGACCCCCAGGAGGACTAGAACGTAACAGGACTGTAACTGCCACTCTTGACAACACCGTGACCATCACCCTTATCAACAGGTTTTTCCTTTCATTTACTTTGCACTCAGGGGGACCATGTGGTGCTCAGCACAGGGGCTAATGAACACTGTTCTGTTTGTGTCCCAAGGTGCTGGGTTATACCTCTGTTTTTTTGTGGCTTAAACCCAATTTTTCTCTGCATCATTGTTTTAATGTAATATTTTTCAGTAAATTCTAACTCTGACTTGTAATCTCTCTTGAGCAGGGTACATTTCTCCTGCCAGTTTACCTTTCTAGTGACATACATCAAAGTCAAGGCAGAAGAGTACATAACTATTTTGAAAATACTACAACTGGCACAGGAACTTTTAAACAAGCAACGCTGCGAAGAGTGTGAGGGAGAACTACGTCAGCTGTTCTGTCAATCACAGTACGATCTGGATATTTTAAAAGACTTTTTAGCTTCCTCAAGTTCATAGTCACATCATTCCTATGCATATATAGAGTATTTTGTAAGAAATTTATTTAAGTTAGTATTAGAATTCTTAGACTCTCAGCTGCAGGAAAATGGCTGTCACAGTTGTCAATCAAGAAAACTAGAATTTGCAAAAGGATTATTTGTGTATTCATGTGCATATGTGACATGCATGATGCACACAGAACAATTATAGAAAGCATTCAGAAATGTGAACTTCAATTCTCAACTACTTCAAGTACCAAAACATAAATGCAAAACATTGTTATATTCCACGAACACAGTACAAAAATCCACACCTTGGATGACTTGGGAAGACACTTATTTTTCTTACCTTTGTAGTTTGATCTTTACTACCGTCATTAACCACTATCACTTCATAAGTGAATGAAGGATCTCGTTTCTTGAAGAAAAAATCAGAAATAATGCATTTAATCCAACTTCTTAAGAAGGTAGTAGGTATTTCAAACATCGTTATTGTTTTCTCCCTAGCAAGTTTTAAATCATTCATGGTTGCCAACAGACACAGTAAATCTGTTAACAAGGCATAATTAAAGAATTTTGTCATATTTGATGCATGTACCATTACACTGGCTTGTCATGCTACCATCTAGAACTGAAAAATCGATTCAGTTGTAAAAGATGAGAACTTGGAATAACATCTCTCTTAAGAAAACCCACACAAAACAAAATCCACAAATCTTCACAATGGGCATCTTATCCAGGGAACAAATCCTAGTGAAGAACAGATGGTTATGAAACTTGTTGGAATAAACTAGGATTTAGTTTAGCAAGTTAAATGTATAGTTAATCCGTGTCTTTGTCTTGGAAAGACATCATGAATATGAAGATTTTTTTCATCCCTTAGTGGTGTATTACGTTTTTACTTAATTTAAAAATACTTTCTGGCACTTGATCTAAAAATAATTGATAAGAGACTAACACGTTACTTCTGAGTGGATGAATATTACTGTTTTAATGTATACCAACATAACCAAGAGACTAGATCACCGACTTCTACATAACATGCAGAAAAGTAACGAATTTTGAATGCAAAAAGAAAATACCTGTCTTTTTTCTAGATAATCCAAAGCTTCATCCATCATAAGAGGTACTAGAGAAAAGTTGGAGGAGGTCAGGTTAGTAGATTATAACAGGCAACGCACCAAAAGCACTTGCACAGGCATACTGAAAACAACCACAAAGCAAAGCTGAGCAAACTGACTCTTTCATACAACACTACCTTCAGTAAACAAGCTTAGCAGCTGCAAGTCTAAGTGCTGTCCTTTCTGAATGCAAAAAGAACACTGAAGAAAATCAGACACACACCAAAAGACAGGATAAAACCATTTCTTCTGAAGAACCAACTTTTCATTTGAAACATGTAACCCTCCACACAAGATTAAAGGGAAAAAAAAAAATCTTTCCTCATGATTGACCCTGCAAACCAGCACTGACTTTACCTATTGAAGCAAGCTGACAACTTGTGTACTACCATGTCAGCTTTAGCGCTTGATTAATTCTATCACATCTGAAAGCCTTCACTTGGTATCAGGTACTCATATCTATATCCAAGTCAAACACAAATCTGTGAGATCATCCTCTTTTCTGTTCATCTGAAGCTGCTGCTGTTCTTTAAAGAGTGAGGAGCTTTCAAATCAGTTTTAAAAGTTTTTTTTTACTTCTTGCCTTGTAGTATTTGCAGGGGCAACGAAAAAACGTTCTTCTGGGGCTCATTAAAATAAAGAGGATTCTTACAAGTGTTCCACGCTATTTTTAGCAGCAGAAATCAAGTTACACAATGCCTTAATTCTGAAATTCAATGTACTTGGACTACTTTCTGGAAACTGTCCAAAATCTGATACATAATCTGGACTGCCAGAACCTACCACAAACATAACTGACCTCTGCATTATTACAGTAACAACAGATAGATTTTCTTCTTTTCCTCAAAACAAGAAAAATCTTACACCGGTCTTCCTCATTGTATGAAGGCACAACAACAGAGAGTTCCCTTGTAGGGGGATCATGTATACTTGGTACAGGTTCTTTCCTGCCTTCTGCATTTACGAAGAATTTCTCTTCTTTGTGTCGGTGAAGGGTTGGCATTTTCTTGGCAGTGACATGAGCAATTGTACAAACCTATGATGAAAAAGAAAGGAGAAAAATTGTTAAGAATTCAATCAGAAGTTACCTTTCTGTTGAATGTGCTGCAAGGGTCAACCAACTGTATTTCAACAGCAAGGTGGGTCATCGGTGTGGAACTTAATCTACTGACTAAATCACACAGGACCAAAACCCCCTCGTGCCATTTGCTTACTCCTAGTCTGCCCACTGTCAGCATCATTGGTTTGTTGCTGTTTTTGACAGCAAGGCACGCAGATGCCTCCAAAGTCATAGTCCAAGCCCCACTGCCCCTACACCAAATAACCCTGAGCACAGAGGTTGGTGCTGCCTCTGATCCCAAGAGACTGAAATGAATGGCACTGCTCGTGACCAGCCATCCATATGTGCTTGCAAAACTGAGGCTCTGATCACTTTATGCAAGGCTAAAATAAAGCAATTGGGTTAGGAGCGCTTTTACTTGGTGACACCACATACTGAATCACAGACTCAATTAGGTTTGAAAAGACCTCTGATACCATCGACTCCAACCTCTGACCAAACACCACCGTGTCAACTAAGTGCCACATCCAGTCTTTCCCTGAACACCTCCAGGGCCGGCGCCTCTGCCACCTTCCCGGGAGCAGGAGGCATACGTGGCACAGGCGCACGGGCAGCAGAAATCTCGCCTTCCAGGGGGTCGGGACTTTGGAAACTCCCAAGGTATTCCGGCCACGCCGAAACACCGCGGCTTCCCCAATGGTTCCCGCTGTGGTCCCAGCACAGCTCCCGGAGCGTCCTTACCCCCACCGCAGCTCCCCTCACGCCTCACCAACATCCCCCGCCCCAGCGCGGCCCCGCCGCTGCNCCCCCGCCGCTGCCACCAGCGCTGTCGCCTCAGCCCGCCGGGACCCTCCAGCAGGGCCGCGACCCCCGGGCACTGCGGGGTGGGCATAGGGCTGTCCCCCTCGCACCGCCTCCGGGCGCGCCGTGACCTCGGTGCGCGGCTCTCACCAGGACGAGGAGGAAGGCGGCGNCGCCAGCGCCGCCGCGGCTGCGGGCAGCGATATGGGCAGGGCCGGGGCCAGGGTGAGCAGCAGCGCCATGGCCCGCGGAGCCGCACGGCGCGGCAGCGACAGCGAGGCGGAAGCGGCCGCACCGCCCGCCGGGTGCCGCGGGAGCCGCCGGCGCCCCCTGGCGGCCCGGGC